>JAMKCH010002666.1:0-40136 GCA_023653785.1 Ophioderma brevispina | reverse complement strand
TTTGGGAATAAATGGAATTTGGGTTAAATTTGGCTAAATTCCATCGTTATAAATAGGTTTGGGTTCCCTTTTGGAAAAAAAAATGTCTAGCTATGGGTCCTACTTACAAACTCTCGGAGGCACGTCCCTACCCAAACCAACCCCTGGGAAATGCCTTTACCCCCACCTAATCCGTCAAAGTTTCTCGCCGATATTTCAATCCGTTTTGATGTGAGAGTATGTTAGAGCCAGAAACATTGTCCGTAGTTTAGGCCTAATACCGCGACTTCACCCAAAAAAAATTAATAAAAAAAAAAACAAAAAAAAAGCGGGCTCTGAATCCGAGCTAATATTTGTGCATGTCCCTGGAATCCACTATGCAAAAGCAAATAACGTGAATCGTACACCGTTAAAAATGCTCTTAATACGGCGTTTGACTGTTGCCGGGACTCAAAACCGTGCAAATACTGTAAAAGGGACTCGCAACGTGCAAATACGAAAAAACGTGATTTTACTGTTGTGAGTCCCAGCTACCAGTCAAAACGCTGTTATTTTAATGAACATTTTCACAGTTGTAGAGGTTGGGCATGTCAGTAGTGTAATCATGATTGTAATACCCGGATCATTACAGACCAAAGCTACGAGAAATCTTTTAATTAATCTTTGCCTTCTCAAAATTTGACAGTATTACAATCTCTTCCATTTTGTAGGTCTAATGCCAAAATCAAGGTTTTTCTATTAATCTATTGTTTAGGCGATACTTCCTCCATTTTGATTTCATTTATGTCAGTTTTCCAATGTCACACGCGTTCTATAGTGTGTGAAGGCATAGTCAACACGATTTTGTGCAGAGGATTTTTGCAGAGGATTTTTGATAATATTCCCCTTTTCAGGATCGTTGTCACCCAAAGTCCCATTTACAAAAAACACCCAAAGACCCATTTTGGGTGAAAATTTTTTACCACTGTCACCCAAGGCCCCTATTTAGAGTTGGGAGAAAATTTTAAAATTTTCACCCAAAAAACTTCATTTTTTTTTAGAAAATTTACGCAAAATCTTACCCCAAACCCCATTTTTTCGAAAATTTTGCCAATTTATCACTCTGAAAGCCCCTATTTTGGGGCAATTTGGCTGTTAGACCCTATTTTTCAGTCCTCTGTCACCCAATGCCCCAGGGTTTGGAAGCGCGAGCCTTACACCCAGATCCGTCATAGCTAGGTGAGTGCACCCCCCCCCTGCACAATGTCACCAACAATTTTTGCTATAATCACGTTTACTTCAGTCTGAAAATAGTCCTTTCAATTCTAGTTTGAATGTTGCTCGAAGCGCACTAAAAAGTTAATTTCAACCGTATGAAATATGGGTTTAAGTCTGCTGCTTTCAAAGCTTGGGCATTCAGTGACAAAGAATGTGCTCAAACGGGTTCTTGGGTGAAGGCATCAAAATGCCCAGAATAAGGGTTGCATTTTTTGTGGAAATTTTGCTTAACTTTAAAAGCGTGTCTTTGGTGAAATTGGAGCTTGGGCCATTCGCTGATAGAGAATATGCCAAAACGGGTTATTTGAAAGGCAGCCAGATTGGCCCTAAATATGGTGATGTTGCCATTTTGGGTAAACTGGAGAAAACTTGGAGAAAATAGCTAATTACAATATGAAGACTGATCAACCGGTTAACTGACCGCTCCCATTAAATCACTAGCGGTTGCCCGCGCGAAGCGCGGGCACCGCTAGTAACTTAAGAAATGATCCACAGGCTTGCCAGACAGAAGCGAATGGAAGGAGGTTGTCTGTGGCCTATCTCCTCCGGGAAGTTGACAGGCATAAGTCATGGGCACTCCATCGTCTGCAAACAACAGCCTCTGACATCCAGTGGCTTTTTGGCGGCATGGCCTAGTTTATATTAAAATACAGGCATATAATGAACCTTAGCTAAAAAAATAAAGCGAAAAAAAAAGCTGAAAAAAACCGCGTGAAATCCAGCAAAAAACCAAAAATTGGGCTGAAAATCATGAAAACCCTAAAATGAATACTTTAAAAAAAAAAAAACTGAATTAAGTTTTTAAAAACGTTACTGCGATAAAGTTAAATTTATTTCAAGCAGTGGGTAACATTGAGTTGGAGCAGGAAACGATTGCTATATCGACAAGGCAATGTCACTGCAGATAGTAGGACATTTAATAGGTTTTATGCACAAGTACACAAAAGGCTACACGCCCGTCTAATTCTAATAATTATTAAAATATGACTGATAATGACACATTGGTACTTTTATCATCTTAGAAAATGTAATAAAATCAATTAAAAAAATATATAGCATGCAGCACAACGTAAAGGATCTTTTTAGATTCTTACCCAATTTTGAAGTAGAAGAGAAGCTTCAGCTCTGCAGCTATAAATTTGGCGCCCTGTGTATCGAACGTCTGTGAGCATGTCATTGCGCAGGAAAGAAAGTGGCCCTTGAACCATAGTTTAGGGATCGTTCACAAAAAACTCTACATGGTGAGGTTTACAAAACTGGTTCTGTATTTGCAGCTCAGTATCCCTTCAAAATTTGAGGCTATTCTCCAGGAAATTTGGCCCTCACAAGCTCTTTATCAATTATTTCACCAATTACTAATTCGAACAATTGCTTGCATATCAATATTCAACAAATATATCATCTTTTTGTGTGAGGTTGCTCCAATATTATACAGCGAGATTATATATATAATATATTATTATTATTATTATTAATATTTTATTATATTATAGTATTAGAGTCTCAAGCCTTCCCTCCTCACTTTTTAGGATAAGGCCCAAACGTGATTTTTTTTTGTTAATGTTAATTAATGTTTTAAATTTGAATTTTGATGGATGATAGCCTAATTGTGTTATTAATCAAACACAGTCAACTTTCATGTGATTTTAAGATCCGAGGGGGTCGTAGTTCTTGTAAATGACACTGCAGCTGAAAGTCGGTGATAATAGCCATTTTCGGTGAACACAGCCATATTTAGGTATTTAGTTTAAAAAAATATAAAAATAAATTTTAGAGGACCCTAGGGGAAATTGCTCTAGATCTGACAAGAACAATAACGATACACCACTTCTTTACGGTGTGAATCGTGATCGTCAGATTTGGGGAAAACTTGGGAAAAAAAAAATAGGCCTGAGAGATGGGGTACTTTGAAATGGGTGAAATTATAGGGTAACTAAAATTTTAAACCGATGAATGAGAGATGGTTGATGAAGGCAAAACAATCTGATCAAAACCAAGTGAAATCTCCATATACTGCCGTAAATTAATGACCGCTCCCTAAGGTTAACAAAAAATATTTAAATGAAGTCAGTAGTACATTCATTACCGTTTTGCATTGGACTGTTGCTGTATAGTCGTAATAGGGAATACCCTTTATTCTAACATAGTATTTGCATCGAATGTCACGATACATGTACACTCATTATTCCATTGTTGTGTTGCCATTGTCAGTGTATATTGTAGGGCCTATAGTAGTATCAAGGAATAACCTTTATTTTTGACGCAGTCTTGCATGAATGGGCACGATTACAGTACACTCATTTAATATTTCCATGTGGTGTACCAATTGGTCACTGACTGTATATGTCATTCAGAGAAAACCACGAATGGATGTTATATGACCAGTTGCCCCATTGAATATCTTGGCAGGCAGGCGCGTGTCCAGCCCGATGGTTCCAAGGGGCAAGTTCTGGTAGGTGCAACAAATGTCCTGAACACAGGCAAAGATGTGCCGGTCACAGGGCAAATGGGTCCAAAAAGGCTGGCTTAGCAAGAATATGTGTCTTTTTTCCCCAATTTACCCGCAAATAAAAACAAATTTCCGAGTCTATGAGCCAATTTCTGTATGGGCCTTAAAATTCGAGTTTGTTGCATCCACCTGGTGATTAATTTTCCTGTATAGGCCTATCACCTTGCAGTGGGTGCCCCCTGCCCAGGATCAGGTATGTTTCCACCGCAAAAAGTTGCATATTAACGTGTACTGCCTATTTCAAAATGGCCGCCATTGTTTTATGAAAAAATGCCATTGTAATTTCATTACAGATAGGAAATCTATCCCGGACTAAAGGAAATAAAGTTTTACCTTCTTGAAGTGGGCTTTAAACATTTAAGTGTCCAAGATGGCCGCCGGAAGGAGGCATGTTTTATTAAATGTACTAAAATTGGCAAATTGTTGGGGTAAGAATTTGAGTGATAATTTGTGAGCATCAAATGGCGTTTGTACTTCACGACATGATCTTAACTCATGATGGCTGCGGTTATACCCTCTCCAGGGGACTCGACTAAAATCACGAAGAAAAACACCCCTGCACATCTTTTTCGACATAATAAGAACCATAAGGAAAACTATTGATAACATTTTCCCGCAATTTTCACTCCTACTTCTGGACAATTGCAAAATACGCAACACGGGTTGGCGCTGGGAAGGAAGATGGTCTCGGCAGTAGAGAGAGAGAAGGAGGCCAATGCCAAGTTCGAAAACAAAGATAGCACTTGATGTGCTCGAAAGAAAGTTAGGTCACCATATTTGAATTTTCCTTCTACATACAGAAAACTTTTTCACTTCTTCATTTTTTGTGGCTAACATCTATGACGTCACTGAGTAGTCCTTAAATACAGTCCACGCCCATTTATAATGATTTTATTGTATCTGGTTTATATGAGCTGTTGTCTCCTGTGAACTATTAAAGAGTCAGTTTTAAAACACTTTATATGACCCAAGTAGTAACCAGTTATAGTAACAGCACTCTCTTGTACAAGCCAATACCCCGCTTTAATATTTTTACATCTTGGAAATGACTTACGGTCATTGTTAGAAAGTGCTGTTTTATAACGTCGAAAAGATGGGACTAAGGGCTGTTTTTTTCATGATTTACGTACCCTAAAGCGAATATAATCACCGCCATCTTGAAAAACGAGTCTCTGCGCAAACTATAAATGCCATAAATTCTTTTTGGAGCTCTTAAAATATCACACAGGTTCTTATTTTAACAATATGCCATTTAAGTTCATTTAGCTAAAATATGCCTCCTTGCGGCTGGCAATTTCTGAACGCTAGATGTTAAGTCCCCTTCAGGAGTTAAAAACTTTGTATCGTGTAGTCGTGGTGGACATTTCTATATGTAATGAAATTATAATGGCGGTTTTCCATTAAAACCAATGGCGGACATTTTTAAATGGGCAGGACAGGCTAACGTGCAGCTTTTTGGTGGAAACATACCTAATCCTAGTCAGGGGGACATTAATCACCGATTGCATGCAACGAACCGAAAATCTGGTGACGGCAGCTCATGGACTAGAGGAGGCACTCTGTCCTGCCACACCACGCTGCGCTAGCTACGCCACTGTTGGCAGAAGTTCACTCTGCTTTTGTTTATCCATTTTTTAGGTGGATTCAGTACATGCTTTCTCATAATCGCGAGCTTCTTCATACTTTCAATCAGGAAGAAATTAATAGAAACCATGCGCATGGTAACGCTTGTTCGGTTGTCGGAATGTCTTTGATACACCTCCCAGAAGTATTAGGCATGACCTTCACTGTAAAAAATTACCGTAATTTTATGGACCTGTAATTGGTAACTAACGGTAATTGTGAGAAGAAAAGTACGGGAAACCGTGGGGAAAATGCTCGCACATTTTAAGCAGTTTTATATTATGGGCAATTGCCCTTTATTTTACTGATTTTCTGTAAATTCACGGGCAATTGACCGTTATTTTACGGAATTTTCGGCACCGGAAAAATTTGCTGCTGGGAGATGCCCCGTGTTTTCAAATTACGATGCATTTTCCAGCAACAAATAAACAACAGATTTAACTAATTGCTGGGTGTTATTTACATGATAATTGCAACAATTTATTGTTATCATGAGTTTTGATACACTCTTCAAATACCTCATCAACTTTGACTATAGGTACCGAGTAACAATGATCTTACGAGGTTTTCTAGTCATTTGACTGGAAATTCTGGTAAATTTGACCAGAATCGTGTCAAACTTGACTGAATCTGGTCAAAAAACTTGACCTATATTCTGGTCAAATTTTAACTGCAATCATGGAAAAAATAATTGGTACACTTGATACAATATATTGGAACCACCCCCATGCTTACAACTGAGATCTGATTTAGGCATCTAATTGTTCATTAGAAGCAGTGGTCTTCTCCTTTACCATATCATCTCCACCCCCATGGGGGGGGGGGGGGGAGGGTAATTTTCTTTCTTAAAACAGAAAGTGTACCAAAATTTTTTCCATGATTGTAAGAAGAAAACCACTTAAGATCATATTTAACAAAGTATTTTAAGAGTGTATAATATTGAGTTGAATTGTATGAAATGCCAGAGTATTATAAAAAAATAAGTCCACAAGACAGTCCAGAAATCCCTTTTCAAATATATTCTAATGCACTATCAGTCATATAATTGGATACAATACTTAGGCTAATGGTTCAATGGTTCTAGGCTTAAAAACACCTAAACTGTTTAAATCAGGTTTTTGAGAAAGAGCTTCTTGTTTCGCCCTAAATCTCCTATGTGATGATCCTGACCCTAAAGTTCCATACCAATGTATTGGTTTTATTAAAGCTTTTTCTCCTGTCGCAGTTCGTGTTTTACCTCTGCTCATGGTAATGATTGCCCAAATTGATGTGAAATTAGATTCGTACATTCATAGAATACGTATTCTTGATACTGACTCATCAGGTAAAATTGGCATCAAATCAATCAATCAATCAATGATCTTTATGTACAATTAAAATGACGTATAAAGAACATATTACATTTTATCATCATAAAACACGAAATATGTACTAATATCACAACTATGAAGGTGACAGTAAAAGTAAAAAAAAAACAGAAAGTAGACAAAGAAATCCTACCAGCTTTGAAGTATTCCATTAAGCTAGGCAGCTCGGCGACGGTTAAATTTGGCGGTAATCAATTGCACTTTTGTATTTGCGTAGAATGTTGCCTTTGGACCTCTTAGTCTTGATCAAGGTCAATTTGGCCAGGATAGAATATGATGTAGACTGCGCGAAACTAGCCACCACGAATAGCTACGAATAGTGTGTCATGATCCAGGGCTATGATTGCATCTCGTGACTGTGTGAAGCCGGGGTCTGAAAATGTTTAAGAGGATGATCATTTTATTGCCGGGGGGGATAGTCAGATGATTTGTGGGAAGGAGATTTTCAGAACCATGGATTTAGAGAGATCTGCATTCGTCGATAGTGATGGTGTAACGAGGGTGAGAGTCCCCATGAGAGAAAGTCCTAGCTACCATTACAATATATACGGAATAAACAGTGACTGTAGACGAGGCTAGAGGGTGTAATGTTGAAATAAATTATGTGCAGTAAAACAACATATAGAACACAATAGGTAGGACACTTGGTCACAGGGACACTGATTTAATGACACAGGAATTTCTTCTTCCTGCTTACTAACGACGTAAGACCATCAAAAGGAAATAGTATTATTTTGACTACAGACATGAGCGAAGTAATAAATATTCCACCATAAATACTATGAAATATTATAATTATCAGACGTGAGTCTGGTGATACTAATGAAAATTGATTACCTCTACTGCACTACTTTCCAAAATAGCAGCATTTTGATTGGTCAGTTCACTGCCCTTTATTCTGCATAAGTGGTCGCGGATGCATTAAAAAAATTAAATCAATGTGTTTTAAGTAATAGAATAGAAATCAAGGGTTTGCAGTATCATCTATGGGCTCATAATGTATCCTCGGCCGTAAACAACCCTTTCAAAAATGGGACTCGGATGCGCTCCGCCATATTGAGTTTTCGACATCGGGCACATTATAAATGCTACTGCCATCACCGTTATTTCTAATTATTCGGTATATAATAGTAGTCGAAAGGGTGCACATTTTCTGAAAATGAATAAAATGTCATCTTAATTCTTTCCCTGAATATCATTGACCAATGGATGTACATCATGATACATTGACTTCAGCAAGAATGGTGAGATTATATTCAGTAATTCGCTGGGTTATGCAGAGGATAATTTTAGCTCTCAGATTTCTTTTTTCTATGAACCCATTGTCTATTCATTACCAAGGTTTTAGAAGAAAACAAAAGTAAAGGGTGTACAGCGATCTATAGGGCAATATCGCAAAGCAACAAGTATTGCATATGCTGAAGATTACTGATGAATCCGTTTTATTCATGCAAATTATAAGCAGATTGGGTGAATATCAATGATTATAGCTTTCAGAAAAAAATTGAATAGAAATGGGTTAATGGCAAGTTATGGGTTTTGAGTCTGGACAAGATGTTAGGTCACAGTGGGTCAAACAACTTTTCTTCCACGACTTAGTTCATCTTCGTTTCCTTTCGAATAAATGAGAAATGTATTATTCTGTCAAAAGTAATTAAACGACAGTAGAAGGCCGGATTTATTTATTCAGGACAGGTCTTTTACATCATGAAAAAATAGCTCAATCTAAATAGGGACGTGATAACAGCTGGAAATCTTTTAAACAGCATGGGCAATAACAATGGCTCTTCACCCCCCCTTCCAGATAAAAAAAAATCGAAAGAGATTTGTTTAATCCAGATTTGATTCATTTGGCTACAAACACGGTAGCCATCGAGGTGATTCCATGGCAATGGACGAATAAGCTGCGCCCACTCTATTATGCATCATGTTTACGGGTGGGCATTTTATTCAAAAATGCAATTTGTTGCAAAAGCGAGAATAGGCAGAATGGCTCAAAATGGAGTATCATCGGAAATTTCCCCAATCACTAGGGTAGTCCAACAGGGCCCAAGTTTGAGTTAAATTAAAACTTGAAAATCACGCATGCGGTTCCAGCCTGAAAGAACCGGGCGAAGCCAGCAAACAAACCGGGGTTGAGCTTTGAAGCCACCTTTATTGATTTAGTCTACTCTTTAGCACTGACTTATGTAAAGGCAGGTTGTAAAAGAGAATGGTCCGCCCGGAGCCAAGTCGGGCTCCATAGACTGCAACGGAATAAAGCGTGAAAACTAAGTTTGCGTAAAGAGTCAACTGAATCGAGTGCCCTATTCTTCTTTACCGTGTAGGTGGACTATAAGCCCCGGCGACCATATCTCCTGCCACACCGAAAACATGGTGTTACGTGTACAAGGTACCGTTATTCAAACTTAAGAGCGAGACGACCAACTTATAAAGCCAAAATGTAGTTGCTAATATTGGAAGAGTGTTTTTTTTGCTGAAGAATCGTGCGCCATATAAGGTTTTTTTTGGCTCTTCTGTCAAACGCAAAAATAATATTTTTTTCTCAGTTGGATTTGAAAAAATGAACAAATCCTCCAAACTTTATCTGGCATACATATTAATGATCGTTTCCTAAATACTAATATAATTTGTAAATAGCGATATCTGATTATCTTGATGTAAAACATAATCAAGGACGCAGTTAGTTAATGATTCACGCCATTGTTTTCAAAACAACTATTAAAAAATTTCCTCCAATTCTATGCCACACAGCAGCTTCACCATTAAATGCAGAAATTTATTTTTGCGCAAACGCAAGATTGCCTAATACAGGTATCAATGTTTGACTGTATTCTGGAGCATTGAGTCATAATAATCTCATTTCTCGTTTCAATGAATGTTTACGAAAGCACGAAATAATAAAAACACCTAAAAAATCCTCGCATTTCACCGAATCGCTTCACAAGTGAGCGATTCTTACAAACACCTGCGTTTACGCTACATAGGCTTGATCATGCAGCGACGAGAGCAGAATAGACTACACCATTTAACGTACAACAAAGTAGGGTTATTGGGAACGTAGTGCGCCACTAAACTAAACATGGCTGACGCATCGGATCCGGTACAAACTCTGTCTAACCATCTAGATTGCATCATATGCCAAGAACGCCTGAGGGAACCAAGAGACTTGAAATGTTCTCATACCTTTTGTCTTGCGTGTCTTACAGGATACGCAAAATCGGTTCGCGCTACAACTGAGCTCGCATGTCCATTATGTAGGCAAATTAGCATTATTCCACCCGGTGGAATTTCAGCGTTAACAACCAGTTACAACGCTACGTTATCTTGTCGACGTTCTTCCACTTGAAGAACACGGACACACGCCTCGGCTCCAACATGCTCAAAGAGATGCTGACACACCCAAGACATGCGGGATTCATCATGGTGTAACGAGAGATATTTTCTGTGAAACTTGCAATGTTCTGGTGTGTTCCAAATGTTTGGGTTCAGGCCACTGTTCTACTGGTCACAACACTATAAGCTGAGCTTTCGGGCTAAGTATTCCAGAACTTTAGAAACGCTTTCACCAAATCAGAAGACATTCTCGCCGAGTTGGTTTCTTGGGAACCACAACTTGATAATGTTGACAAAGAAGTGTTTGATTGCAAACAACGCCGTTAAGGAACTCGATGAAGCTGTAAAAAACATCATCTCCCAAATTCAAGTTCAACGGGAAATGCTCGTCAACGACATTGAAAGTAAGCAAAAATCAACTTTTACTGTTTTACAGACCCACAGACGAAATATAACAAGTTACAAACAGATGCTGCGGAGTTCTTTTGATGAAGCTAAGGCTATGGTTCAGCTGGATGATGAAGAAATAGTACTACAGGAAAACTCAACATCGAAGTTACAAACACTACATCGGGTAAATTTGAGCACGAACATCGACTTCGCTTTAGTTAATTTTAAGGCAAAAGGACATTAAATTTAAAGACAAACGGGTCGGTGATATCAACAAACAGGAAGACGATGTTCACCAAACAAGGCAGATATATTGCCTTCACAATGGGTTCAGATCATGACAGTAGGCGGGAGAGCTGGAAGTGATGCGTTTCTCGTTCATGCATCTGACGTCTCAGTTAGCCCTTGTAATAAAACACTGGCTGTTGCAAGCTACGATGCAGTTTTTCTTTTTGATGTTGAAACCGGTGAATATAAATGTTCATTAGGAATCTGGAAATGAGAAATTGAGTACTGTTCAGGGTGTGGCATTTCTGAGCACAGGCAGACTAGCGGTGTTGGATACTGCCGTATCTTACATTAGAGTGTTCTCTCTAAAAACGGGCAATACACTGGAAGAATTACACGCCTTCAACCACGAAAGAAACACCGCTGTAAGCTTGAGCTGCCTTGCTGCAGATGTAACACAACAATTACTCGTGATCGCAGATAGTAAGCGAAAACTGCTAACCGTGCATGAACAAACGGAACAGACACACAAAACTTTGCATTACTGCAAAGCCCAAAAGCATGTGTATTGGTAAAACCGGTTTCATTGCAGTGTGTACGGAAGACGCCGAGGTACATGTATTAAGTTTGCAGGGCAAAACTCTTCTGATCATCGATCAATGTACGACGGGTGGCCTCTGTTGACCAGAAGGGTGTTTCTTCGACACTGACTGCAACAGCTCTCTTGTATTCTCGCTATATGCCTCTGGAGAGAAGTCATTGCATCAATACAGCTTTCCAGCTGGAAAATACCTGAGCTGCATAGCAAAGGGTCTTTCTCATCCTGAAGGTTTGACATATTTTGGCGACAATAGACTGTCGTTGATGACGATTCATCAGTAAAAGTATATCAACAATTCAATGATATCGATGAACTTGAAATTGAAGAATTTTAGTGTGCACGTAACATTTTATCAACATTTACCTGGATGGGGATATACGTAGCGACCAAATTTTTTTTATTGGCGTCGCGTCTGAAGAGGGGGGTGCATTGGGTTACAAAATAAAACAGTATTGGCCTATGACCTATTGTTAAGAAAAGAAGGTCTGCAAACTACAGTGTGAGTCAAAACTTTCAGAATAAAAAATAATTAAAATAGTTAAGAATTTTTTTTGCTCAAATGTTTGCTATGGCTATAAAGGTAAGGATAATCAGGCTTTCAGAAAATGTTTATTTGGTGTCATTTGGACTTTGGAGGAAGAAGTTACGCCCATTTTGCTGGCGACTTAAAAATCCTGTTTGGCCGATTGTGAGCCAAAACAAAGATGCATCGCTTACATAGGGTAACATGGTCTTCAGGAGTGATTTGGCCCAGGGCCAACTCTAGTATACAGGCAGGATTTTGGTACAAACATTTAACACCAATTGTAACAATAGACAAGGTGGGGAGTAATTGAAGGATTATAAAAATCAATATCCAGCGATTACAAAAGAAAAATGCTAAGTAAAAAAAATGTTCAATTTCCCAAATTCAAGATAGCTGATGTAAGACAACAGTTTACTTTGGTTCGCAAGCAGATTTCATTGGTTTGAACCTACAACGAAACTTGGGAGCAAAAGTGAAACCATAGAAAGTTTTGTATTCCGCTAAAAAAACAGCAGTGCGATATTGAATTTTAAGTTTGAATTCTGATTTATCTACAGAAAACTTCAGCTTTAGTTTTCCTTGCAATTATGGACGTGAGTATACTGTAATTGGTGACAATAATTCCTTAGAGATGTAAAACAAAAATCTTCATGACTGAGACATTGATATGGGGGATTTTCAATAAATGACTCTATGATTGAACAATGTAATTTAATTTTTTGAAGATATTTTACTTATAATTATGTTACACAATAGACCATTTTATTCAAACTGATATGTTTTTGTCGAGAAGAAATCGATACCATCTGAAATTGCATGGTGAATGGTCGTTGCTAATAATGCGTTATGGTGTACGTCGGTGGCAGTCTATCCGCCATTGTATTGCTAAATCGGCCAAACTGATTTTTATAGGTATCTCGCAAAATGTCATAGTTCTGAACCAAAGTCCGAAGAAACCAAATAAACTTCTCTGATAGCTGTTTATCTCTGTAAACAACCAAAGCAAACATTGAAGCAAAAATAAACGTTTAACCTTTGAAGAAAAAATTCTTTCCTGAATGTAGGGTTTTTATTGACTCACACTGTACTTGAGCCAGGAGACACACACGCAAAATATTCAATCTCAACAAACAGAAGCTTTTCGCCAAGATGTACCGACGGGCCGTAAGGTACCGGAGGACCGCCAATTCCGGGAAGCCACTCCCTCAATCTGGCTACGCCTCTGCGGATTGATATCATGTTCGCCATATTAGTTACTGTCAAAATCCCCATTCGAGCAAAACAAAGATATCAGTAAAGTAGGAACAATTTACAAAACAAGAACTTCTACAGTTGTAGAAATGCTGGGGTGGTGGAAAATTACATGGTCAAAAGTTAGGTATTAGCATATTAAGTGGGCAATTATATCGGGTGAGAAAATCCCCCCAAAAAAAATGTGTATCGGTGTACAAAGTCCCACCTGCATTGGGGATGCAGCGCTGAGTGGTACAATTAATTTGGATTGCAAATGAATACAAGAAACATTTTGGTGCTGGCACCATGTATGCCTCCCCGCGCAATTTGCCGAATTATTAAAAACATCCACAAATAGCCAAGAATTGATAGATAATAAATTTTCCAAACAAAAAATATCTATTGTAGTGACTTTTATTGAAAACGAGAATAAATGTGGTATCGTAAACTTAACTCAAGTTCACTATACTCTTGTTCAATTTTTACTTACTGAGATACCTCCAATATCGACCTCTCATACTGCTGTCAGCTGTCAAGAAATTGTCATTATTCCGACTATGCAATGATATAGTATCTAAGTGTTAACCAGGCACTGCTGGCATGGGCATTTTTCGCCCAACTGGCCGGAAATTACCACCCCCAAAGAACGTGTAAATATAACCTGTACAGACCAATATAATTTGTATAAAAACACTGAAAAATAAATCTATCTCACACTGTATCATCATTTTACTTACACAAAAACTATTTTGTGTTTGCATGAATCTTTATGCATGTTCCATCACAACATACTAATTTTAGCAACTGTTCATCATTTTAAATGTCATGAAAAAATGTTATGACCAAGGCTCTTCGGGCTTCAATACAGCAAAAAACTCCATGTCTGTCAAATTATTCACATCGATGCCGCGCGGGGCAAAAACAAATGCTAAAATGAAATGCAGGTAGATAAATAACAGCATTAGTGATAGCATCCATGTTGCACTTTGAGTCGTAATGACGAGTTGCTCATTGTTAGCACGAACATGATGACAAACTTATAGGTTATACACCACTAATTAGGTTGCCATAAGGCTAAACAATCGTGGGTAGACAACTTTCTGGCATAATCTGAAAAATGCTTTAGAACGTCTGGAAATGCGCTTGTCATATAAAGTGATGTAATTCCATGCATGATTCAATTATTAGATGGCATATGAACAGCAGATTTACTCCGCGCTCATCAATTTCACATCGATATTGTTTTTTTTCTGTGAGAGTTTAAATGTGAAAGAAATATTCTCAATGTGGCGTATCTCTTACCACACACGATTTCCGTGGGATGCCCCAAAGGACCTCTTTGTGACTTTGTTATACTCAACAGAAATTCAATTTTGATTGCAACAAAGTGGTAACTACACCAAATTAGGCTTCGGAATAGATAAGAAATCTGCATAAAAATTTACTTTAAATCTAGGTATGGGTATGTTATACTTTTACAGTACCAAAAGTACTGGGACTAATATTGAGTACAAACAGGTCGTAACAGCATTTTTGAATGTTATTAAGGTTATTTCGCCCCAAAAAATTATCCTATATTTGTTTAAAAACAATGAAAATGGACTTTACACAGAAGTATTTGGGAGATTTTGTATATTAAACACACCTACTTCTTGGAATCCTACCGCACAAAAACAAAATGGCGTATCTACATGACTATTTTTTTTTCTGGTGAGTGCAATAGGGTCGTAACTACCAGTGAACCTTTTTTATTGCACTCGACAGAAATACCACTTTCTGCTGAGTTATTGGAAGTTATTTTGTCCAATAATTTCATAATCGCATGTTTCGTGAGGAATCGTTTTATGGGTAGGACTTTTTGCAGCAAACGGTTTTCGCACAGTTATGACAGAAAATACACTATTATTGGCAATTTATTATAGGGGACTATTAATGTCCGAATTGCCGTACGTGTTGGCATATAGTAATGCCAAAAAAAACCTTCGATGATGCGATTCACAATGCAGTGCGCCCGCCAAGTGCCTCGGAGGAGGCGGTGCATTTTCCGATGCACCATGGGAAAAAGTCGACATCAAGAGTAATGCAAAAATACACAGGAAAAACAAGTCGTTACAGTCGTTTGTCAGATTTGTCAACATCATTTGCCTACGAATTAGCACTGACTGCTATTTGCAATGAAGCCCTTTTTTCTATCGATTACACGGACTCTTTGTTGAGCTATTTTCAACAAAATTAGACGCAGCCCAGGAAGGTTTTGATCAAACGAACGGGATAACCAATATCTGATACTGGAAAATTCAGAGAAAAATATAACTTTTGCAAATATGAATGTCTGCGGGAGGACCCGCTGATGCGTGTGGCCCCAGGAGCGTGGTAAATTTACTATGGATCAAAGTTTGAACTGCTCTAAACTTAATATGCCACTCTTTGGGAAAAAGGTAAATGTTCATTTTGTTTATTCAAGAAAGGTCAACGTTATGCAAATTCAGAAATCTTTGTAAAAAATATCAAAAAAGTATTTAATGATACTGATTCAAACATGCTTTTTAATTTTACGTAGGGTTGGTTCCCTTTAATAGGGAGGGGTATAATGTCCCCATCCCCATAGAGTCCTACAGGGAATTTTGTACCCCTCCCATTATAACAACAAGAAGATGCCGACAGTGCAAAAGGATTTCATATTTGGAATCAGTATCATTAAACATTTTTTACAAAGAAATCTAGGTATCGCAAAGGGTGACCTTTCTTGAATAAACAGATGACCTTTAGCCTATTTTCCCAAATATCTTGGACAGGAAGTACCACACGCATGTGACCCAATTGACTTTTTTACTCCTGGTTATCTAAGGAATAATTTGAGCTATATTTCATTAGATTTAGAGCAGTTCCAACATTTGACCCCCAACGTAAATTTACCCCTCTCCCGGGGCCACACGCAGCATTGGGTCTCCGGCAGACATTCATATTTGCAAAAGTTACATTTTTCTCTAAATTTTCCAGTATTCAGATATTGGTATCTCGTTCGTTTGATCAAAACCTTCTGGGCTGCTGCTCTAAAATATCTCACGTCTTGCGTGTTAAATGGTTACTGGGACCGAGAGTCTGCGCGAGATGGTTAAAAGACTTCAAATAAAGGTACTCAAAACACGGTTAACTGGGGCAAAAGTCCTTACACGCGTGCAGAATCCATCGTATCCGTTCCTCCCCTACCCCGATATCCAGATCACGGGAGACCGTTTATAGAACTCACAACTACAAAACGGCGCAGTGAGTGCGAAAGTTGCACCCTTTCGAAGCGTAAAATATACAAATGCTACGCGTAACTTGCGCGTAACCTTGGTGATCCGAGGAATACTTTACGCGTAACCTAAAGTACGCGCTTAAAGTGCAGCGCACTACCAAGCGTGTACACACCATGTACGCGTTGCAGTCGGATCTTGCCCGTGTAGACGCCAACTGGATACGAGATCTGGGTCCGATCTGTATCCGATCTGGATCTGCTCTGCCGTGTAGATTGCCCCACTATGCTTACTGTCCTAGGATTTGCTTGTCTCTGCTAAATCATGTTAGTGCATTTTTTTTATAAACGGTTTAGTGTTATGCAACATTCAACCATGGGATTATGGTATATTAACTGTCAACCTAGAAGCAAAAAGCAGACACATGGTAGGACATTCTAGACACTCGGGCTGACCGAACTGGGCCGTAAAGGTTGTTAAAAAAGAAAAAAAAAACGCTACTTCCTTTACAATGTTACAAACATAAAAAAAATAAAAAAAATAAAAGTTTTTTCACCATATTGGGAGCACTATACTCTGCCCAATGGTTGAAGGAAATAAATATGACATGAATAAGTGTTGAATGAAAATAAAATTCGTACTGTACTTTCTATTTCAATTCAACCAAACCTTTATGATACCGATTTGAACTTTAACCGACCCATTGAGTAAGTTGAATGGATTCACCCGAATAACAATTTTAAAATGAAAAGGGACAATGAATACTACGAGCGCATAACTTCAGTTGGTAGTTCTGTAACAAGGCTCATATATGAAGAGGAGCTGTGCAGGGAGCCGTGTGGTTATCGTGATGGTGTAAAAAACTTCCGTATTAAGCACCTGGATTTCATTGTGTGGATCGGTTCCACCACTGTCATCTGCTGTTGACACTACGCTTAGCCAGAACTTGAATTGGTCAGCTTTGAAAATCAGAAAGGTAAAACTTCATAAATTATTATTGCTTTATAACCCTAACATCCCTAGAGAAAAATCTGACGATCAACGCAAAAAAGGGAGGTAGCGTTATTTTTCTTGTTAGATCTAGGGGAAATTTCCCCCTAAAAACAAGCCAGGAGTCCGCTCCGTGACTTTTGAGAAGTGCATTTAAATGCAGTTAAGGGATGTAATGAATATATTGGTTAAGCTTTGGCTTTTGGGTTTCAAGAAATTCTGATGAGTAAGTCATTGTAGTCCTTCAGCGATGAACGAATCAAGATTAGCTGTTATAATTGGAATAATCTTTAGGGGGTTTAAAATTATAAATATACACGCGTTTTTGTTTTCTTTTTTTATGGGAAGAGCTCTTGCATGCACATTGAAGTGCATTCATGACTTCCGGTTCCATTCAAACATGCTGTATCTACTAGCACAACGTGTTTAGCTGCTGACACTGAAGTAGATTAACAATGTCATACATATGCATTCCATGCAAAACTCGTGTCAAGGTAAAGTAGATATTACCTAAATTAAAATGTTACCTACAAAATTTTGCATTCTTTCATTCATTTTAATATTATGCTTGTAGCATGAAAGATCCATATTGTATTTGCAAAAACAATATGCTACTCATACCACTATGTGAAAGAACTTTCATTCCAAAAACTGTAGTTCTCATTTGCTACCAGGAACAAATCAAAGCGTAAATGTCATTGAAAGTACACACAACTTCATGTCACTATAGCAGATTGGACTGTGTACAACAACTCCGTAATTATACATCAAATAATTATGGTGAATGCAGTTATTTGATCAAGTAGAAGTTTTTCTGCAAGAAAATTGGGCAATTAAATATTGATTGCAACCAATGTATGTGCCATTATGTTCGTCAGTGCCACTCTTGTAGTTACCAGCTCCTCAGTTTTTTTTTTGTAAAATGGGTACTGTGGGTTACTTGATTGTTGGGGTCATATCTAAAAGGCAATTTTGGGGGGGGGGGGTGGGGGGGGGGAAACAGTCAAAAATTTGGACAATGTTTAACGTAATCAATTTTGCCCTCCCCCCCCAATCACGCATTTTTTTAACCAAATATGGTTGATATTTGCCCCAATTCGCTAATATTTTTTTTTGCCAAACTCCTCAGTCATCTTTCTTCTGGCCAAGGGCAAACTGGGGAAAGAAACAAAATTAGGAGGCAAATTCCCTTGTGCCCCCCTGTCGCCGCCACTTGACCCATGGAACAAATCGAACCCACAATCTTCACATGAAGTAACACATCCAAAAAGGTAACGCCCACGTCCATTCCTTTAACCCAAAACTAATGGCAAATGAGAATCATTTTTCTTTTCTCCAGAACTGTATTGAAGAAACCTTTAGGAAGGCAACATATCAAAAGTTTTAATGAGGCGCACAAGTCTTATTTCTAATCTTATAGATAACTACTGTCAAACAAGATCTTTCATCTGTAAAATTTTACCCCATGTGACATGAATGTTATGTTCCTATGTACTAAAACTATATATCATAGCTAGGGCAAACTATACCTTTTGAAAACATGAGAAGTAGCCCAAACCATTGGTACAAGTATTTTTAATTATGCGAACAATTCTAATTTTACCACTGTACAAACTTTGCTTATTTCTACATGTTCCACTAGGTTTTGACTTGGTAAATTTGCATTATTTTTGGACCATTCCACAGTATATTACTCCAATTGTTTTCTTTTTCAATTTGTTTTGGGTCAAACATAAATTATTGGACTATTGTGACGTTCGACTGAGCATTGTTCAAGTTATGCGAATCTGACCGAACCCACCCCGGATTTAAAGTGCGTAACCTTATAATAATGAGAATAAGTCATGCAGATAAGAGGATCGCACTGATTTCCATCTGTAAACAGTAGATTGTCATAAGGTTTACTGTACTTAAATCCTGGTGTGGGTTCGGTTAAGTGGGCATAACTTCAACAACTCCTCGATCGCACAAATGAGTTTCAAAATATGCGTAATCAACACAAGCTTTCATCATATCTCATAATGTATAATAAGATGTATTGTTTTGAACTTGACAAATTTCAGGGTTTTGAGGGGTTTACTATTTTTTTATGTGTTTATACCTCAATATTCAAATTGTAAACACTGGGTCGATTTCCATAAACCTAACTAAAAAAAGTTTATTAATAAGTCCTAGTTTACATTTCTAAAATCCCTAGACATAACTAGGTAGTTTGTTTCTAAATTGAATGCACAAAACCGTTGCATACTAAAAAAGCTGCTGTCCTTTGTAGTCAAAATTGTGTGTTTTTGGGTGGTCTGTCATGGATGGGATAGAAGAATGGTAAAAAAAGACGTAAATGTAGGTCGTTTGTAATTGGAGCTTCGAACCACAGTCAAAGCGATCAAATGCTTTCTAAAGAAATTTTGAAGGTACGATAGGACTGTTAGCTAATTCCCTGAAACTTCATAAAGTTAAGATTCAATATTTTTTTTTAAGATATCACCCAAAAATAAGTACACCGGCAGAACTCATTTTACCAAATTGAAGAGCAAGTTGAACTACAAATGCGGCAATGTACTTTTGGCGTGCAGAACCAACCAATATGAATTTCTAAGTCTAACCACCATTTTCCCTTTTTTAAAATGACAGTGCTGCACCAAATATTAACATATCGAATGTTCATTGGTATAACAGGCTAATAAACATGCACGTTTAACACACTCAAAAGATAGAATTAGGCAGTATTAGCAACAAAAACATGTGTTGTCCAAATTAGGACCAGCATTGGATAGAGCTAATCAATCATCATTTTGTGACAGCACACAAAGAATTATCTTAAACCAAAATTGAATGGCCAAATGAATATATTGAAATCATTGTTAGTGAGTGGTTGAAACATGTTTTTACCTGTAAAACTTTCATAACTTTGAGAATGTAACAAGCATGTTGCAGCCCAAGGACGCATTTAGAACATGTTATAATTATTATGTATGTTGAGTATTGTCGTTCAGCTTGGTCATCATTTTTAATCTATTTCGTGTTGAAATGTAATTTGATCACCACTACATTAATGCTTTATCATTTCCATTTTAATCATAATTATGTGAATGCAGTTATTTGATCAAGTAGAAGTTGTTCGCAAGAAAATTGGGCAATTAAATATTGATTGCACCAAAATGTATTTGCCATTATGTTCGTCAGTGCCACTCTTGTAGTTACCAGCTCCTCAGTTTTTTTGTAAAATGGGTCCTGTGGGTTACTTGATTGTTGGGGTCATATCTAAAAGGCAACTTGGGGGGGGAGGGGGGGGGGGACATGCAATTTGACAATTTAAATCAATTTTGCCCCCCCAAATCACGCATTTTTACCAAAATATGGTTATATTTGACCCAAAATCGCTAATTTTTGCCAAACCTCATGTCATCTTCTTCTGGCCAGAGGGGCAAACTGGGGGAAAGAAACAAAATTAGGAGGCAAATTCCCTTGTGCCCCCCTGTCGCCGCCACTTGACTACATGAACCATCGAACACACATATTCACATGAAGTAACACATCCAAAAAGGTACTCACACCCCAGGCTTAACCCAAACTAATTGCAAAGAATCATTTTCTCCAGAACTGTATTGAAGAAACCTTTAGGAACAAATATCAAAAAGTTTTATGAGAGATCACAAGTTATTATCTAATTCTTTATATAAACGTCAAACAAAGAATCTTTCATTCTGTAAAATTTTACCCCAGGATGACATTGAAATGTTAGTTCCTATTGTATAAACTATATATAATGATACCGGGCAAACATACCTTTTTAAACATGAGAAGTAGCCCAAACCATTGGTACAATCTTTTAATTAATGCGAACAATTCTAATTTTACCACTGTACAAACTTTGCTTATTTCTACATGTTCCACTAGGTTGACTTTGGTAAAATTGCACTTATTTTTGGACCATTTCACAGTATAGTCAACGCCACAATTGTTCTTTTTCAATTTGTTTTGGGTCAAACTCATAAATTATTGGACTATTGTGACGTTCGACTGAGCATTGTTCAAGTTATGCGAATCTGACCGAACCCACCCCGAATTTAAAGTTGCGGTAAACCCTTATAGAGAATGAGAATAAGTCATGCAGATAAGAGGATCGCACTGATTTCCATCTGTAAACAGTATGATGTCAATAAGGTTACGTAACTTTAAATCCTGGGTGGGTTCGGTCAAATGGGAGAAATTCAAAACAATACTCAGTCGTTCGCCACAAATGAGTTGTCAAAATATGGCGTACAATAAACACGCTTTTCAATCCTATCTCAGAATTGTATAATAAGATGGAGTGTTTGAACTTGACAAATTTCAGGGTTGAGGAGTACTATTTTTTTATGTGGTTATATTCTCATATATGCAATTGTAAACAACTGGGTCGATATTCAAGAAAAACCTACTAGTTTATTAATAAGTCCTAGTTAATTCTAAAATCCCTAGTACATAACTATGTAGTTGGTTTCTAAATTGTAATGCACAAAAACCGGTTGCATTACTAAAAAATAGCTGCTTTCCTTTGTAGTCAAAATTGTGGGTTTTTGGGTGGTTTTATTGTCCATGGATGGGATAGAAAGAATGTACATAAAAAAGCGTAAAGGTAGGTTCGTTGGATTTGAGTTCGAACCACAGTCAAAGCGATCAAAAGACATTTCTAAAGAAATTTTGAAGGTAAGATAGGACTGTAGCATAATGTCCCTGAACACTCTCAAGGTAGATTCAATATTTTTTAAAGATATCACCCCATTAAATCAAGTACCCTGCAGGACTCATTTACCAAATTGAAGAGGCAAGTAACTACAAATGCGGCAATGTACTTTTGGCGTGCACCAACCAAATATGAATTCAGTAAGTCAACCACCTTTCCTTTTTTAAATCGACAGGTGCTGCAACAAATATTAACATATCGAATGTTCATGAGTAAAACAGCTATAAACATGCACTGTCACACACTCAAAAGAGAGAATTAGGCATGTATTATCAACAAACATGTTTTGTCCAAATTAGCGCATTGGATTAGAGCTAATCCAATCATCATTTTGTGACAGCACACAAAGAGTTATATAACCAAAATTGAATGGCCAAATGACTATATATGATATTGTTATTGAGTGTTGAAAAATGTTTTACTTTATAAAGTTGAGAATGTAACAAACATTTGAGCCCAACGCAGTTATAACATGTATAAATTTTATGTAATGTTGAGTTTGTCGTTGAGCTGGTCATCATTTTATCTTATATCGTTTTGAAATGTATTTGATCACCAATAAATTAATGCTTTATCATTTCCATTTTAATCATAATTATGTGAATGCAGTTATTTGATCAAGTAGAAGTTGTTCTGCAAGAAAATTGGGCAATTAAATATTGATTGCAACCAAAATTGTATTTGCCATTATGTTCGTCGTCAGTGCCACTCTTGTAGTTACCAGCTCCTCAGTTTTTGTAAAATGGGTCCTGTGGGTTACTTGATTGTTGGGGTCATACCTTAAAAACTATTGACTCTATCATTATGATTTTTTGGGACATTAGCTGACAGTCCTATGTTACCTTACAAGAAAGAACAATTAGTCATGTGCTTTTGTTCAAAACTTATGGCGACTGGCACCAAGTGTTGCTTTTTATTTGGGACACACTATAATATTTCATGCATAACAATTAGTAATCATCTAGGTCTAGTAAGCAACTAAGGGCCATTTTAGTTGCCAGCTACGCTTAGCTGTGTTTCATTTATATCGGCATGGAAGGCTTTATTGGTAGGAAGATGTCTTGTGACAAAAACATTCCATCCATTGTGGCACACAGTGCCCCTTAAATTAGAATTGAGCGTTATGTATGTAAACGTATTTTACAACTGCCAGAAATATTTCATCACGCATACTAGTATCAATGTTTATTGGTGCAAAACAAATGGGTCTTTGGGATCCGAAATTGATCCAAAGTATAATTTCACCTTTAACTTACAATATTGTTTATTCTGTCCCGAATCGAAAGTGTATTCCAGCATCTATATATTAATACCGGTGGTCTGTCTGTCTGTGTGTCTGACCGCGTCTATTTTCTCGGAGACCGACCTCGAGGGTCGCACGTTCCTGAAACTTGGTGGGTGGGTGCCCCTTGACCGAACGAAGACCAAGTTTGTATTGGTTAGTGGATCAAAGGTCATCGGGGTTTTTTTTTTTTTTTTTTTTGACATCAGGGAAGATTTTGAGTAGCTTGAGGTAGAGGCCTCGGTGCCAGACTGTATCGTACGCAGCAGTTAGGTCAATGAAGACTGCTCCAAACTTCTGCTTCTTCTGGAAGGCTGTCTCGATGTCTAAATTAGAATTGAGCGTTATGTATGTAAACGTATTTTACAACTGCCAGAAATATTTCATCACGCATACTAGTATCAATGTTTATTGGTGCAAAACAAATGGGTCTTTGGGATCCGAAATTGATCCAAAGTATAATTTCACCTTTAACTTACAATATTGTTTATTCTGTCCCGAATCGAAAGTGTATTCCAGCATCTATATATTAATACCGGTGGTCTGTCTGTCTGTGTGTCTGACCGCGTCTATTTTCTCGGAGACCGACCTCGAGGGTCGCACGTTCCTGAAACTTGGTGGGTGGGTGCCCCTTGACCGAACGAAGACCAAGTTTGTATTGGTTAGTGGATCAAAGGTCATCGGGGGTCATTCAAGGTCAAAGGAGGTCAAATGGGGTAAACGATGGTGTATGCACATGAAACTTGGTGGGGTCGATTATTGATGCCGAGTCATTCAAGCCAGGTGATCGCGAAACCCAGGTGATCGCGAAACCCGGGACCACCTAGTGTTACTTTAATTGCAATGATAATATCATCCATGTTAAAGTACTTTGATGAAATACGACAAAAGTTATTTGTACTAGTTACATATAATTCGTTTTTGTTACCGCAAACAATTACTACAACATTTACAAATGACATACAACATTTAGTTGATTTTATGAACTTTTACGTATTTTACCCTTTGTATAACGATTGTTATTAGGTGGTTTATTAGCATTGGGTTGCACACTACTTATAGCCTATCTTCGTCAGCATGGCCAGTGGCAATTGACCGTGATATAATATGCATTAGTCAGGAGGAATTGTGGCGCAGGGTGGAAATGGAGTACAGACTTTTCTATCGATTGATTTTTGTTTATAAGGACTTAAGCCAATAATATCTGGAGGGTGTGCAAAATTTCGTGCAGTGGCATTTTCTAGAAATCCAATATGGCCGCTACCACTCTCAAATACATTCAATGGCCATAATTTTATGTTCTATATCCAGGTTTTAAAACACGAGGAATCTACTGGACAGGTTCTGGATGTGATTTAATCACAACATTACAATCAATTCCAATATGGCCAACCCGAAATCCAATATGCCCCGAAATCATCCAATTGACCATAACTCATAAAGTGCTTGTGATAGAGGCCTAAATTGGGCTCTATACCCAGTAGGAACTCAATATCTAGTATTTCAAGTGTGTTAACATGCTACAAATCAGAGGGGCGCTAAAGCTAATATGACTGTCTTTTAGATCTTTAAAACTACAAATTGTCAGATATCATAATAATTGGCCGCCACAAACATACCAGACGCTTAGTTTGTAATGTTCAACGACATAGATCTCATACTTTTAAATTTAAACTTTACTGATCATTTGGCTGTATAACTAAATACAATTACAGATGACGTAAGTGATGGGTTTAAAGAAAGTAAAAAGACAGCCATATAGATGATGTGACCTATGAAGTCATTGTTGACATTCAGGACGCCCCTCTGTTGTTTTCGGCGGCAAAATATTAGTTTCTGTGACAGACAACATAAAATCTGGTTATAAAATTACTTGCAGAATCTTCAGGATCTAAATGGTAACAAAATGCAAGCTGGTAGCATTAGCTTTATGCTTGATAAGAAAGTTAGTATTATTTAATTCGAAACAAAAGTTACGCAAAAAAAACAGAATTTCCCCTGGAAAGTATAGGTAGTGCTTTTGCTGCCAGTTTCTCTCTTACACCAACAGGGGGCGCCATAAACATAAACAAATCAAATCCTCTATTGGCCCCGATCTTGACATTTTTGCATGTGAACGAAACAAAATGCCAGATAGGATGTCAAAATCTGTCAAATCACTTATCCCATAACCTTCATTTACACATTTATAATAATTAATTAGTTGATGTTGTAACTACATATAATAAAGAGATAATATAGGTTTTTTAAATAGTTTTAAAGGCGGCTATATTGGTGTCAAATGAATATAAAAAAGTCGATTACAGAGAAAGAAATGACAAATAAGGGTTTCTAGTAACCAAATACATATTATCTCATAAGTGGTAAGCATAAATCATGTATATAGGCACTAAGATACACCGCCCTCGACACTGCAAAATGTGCAGAAACACTTCACGTGCCGGGATGCTTTCGAATGCATTCTAGAGGTGTTAAAATAATTCTTGCCGATTGTGTTCAATGGTAATAGCTTGTGGTGACACATGTAGAAAAATTTTATGTATTCAGCATTAATCTGCATATCATAAATAGGTATTCTGGAGGAATTACGTCATGTAATGATTTTGAGCGGCATATTGGACTTTTGAGCAGCCCATATGGATTTTTGTGGCAATGCATATGATCAAATCATATTAAACACTTTATCGTGTTTAAACACACCGGAGAACCGCAAAAATCGTCTCTATCAGAAATTACTAAGGGATTTTTAGTTGTGATTTGGGGACATGAAGCAGCCTTATTGGATTTCAAAAATGGCACTGGGCAAAAATTTTGCACACCCTTCAAAATTATGGGCTAGGTATAATAAACTACAATAGAATTCGATAGAAAAAAGTCTGTACTCCATTTCCATCCTTCAGGCTGTGTGCGCAAAAATTCCACCTGACTACATCATTTCACCTCTATCTTCACTTTAATCACGTTATTGTTGTTATCTCTACACACACACACATGGATCAAGCCAGGCAATCTATTATTTAATATGATTTTTGATTCGATTGCCCAGATTCAATCATGTGTGACAGACCGTGAACTCCGACCGCCTTTGGACTCCATGCATTTTATCCATGACCGAAAAGTGTACAAGGCAATTTTACTGACAAGTAACAAGCGGCAGGAGAATATGGAATACTGTCAAATCTATGCCATTGTTCACTTTTGGTTTCGGAAGTGAAAATGCCCCCTTGATTTCAGAAATCAGAAATTTTGGCCCATGTCAAAAATTCGAGTGTTTGTTGTTGGTTCAAATTTACACGTTTTAAATTTTACGTAAGCCTAAAATTCTATGACTTCGTTCAGGATTGGCTTTTTCCAGGTAAAACGTTTTGCCAGAAACGAATTGTTATGTCGTCTAGTAGACGTCTAAGGTAAGAAAATACCTTTCAAACAAAACACAAATAAATGAGCCTTGTGCAAAAATGATTCTAATATATATAAAAAAGTTTTATGTCTTGACTGATTTGGTTCAAGAATTTGGTAGTCCAAAACAAAATTACATATACACAATTAGTTAAGGTTACTTTGGTTTACTAGTGCTGTGTGAAACTCGTTGCAGTTCAAACGATGATATGTCCTCACAGCGAAGAACTCAAAATGAAGCGCAAAAGTTCATACAAAACTCCTCAGGTATGATATTCCAGGGGAATCTTCTCAGTCCTGAAGTATCTGTTCCAGCTCAAGACGACAAGGTAAATTTAACCCCTCGACGATATAAATCCAAGTCCAAGATAATCCCAACGATTTCTAATCTGTCCACAATTTGGAATCTATTGTGATCCCAGCAATTTCGGCGTCAAGACGACAGTAGAATAATTACAGCCCTCTGCTCACATGGAATTGAACATATAATAAATCCTGGCACTGGTGTGAAGCATAAAATCTACCAGTATTGTAGATAAAAATAGCTATCCATACTGTATAGCTGATTGGAACTGCGGACGGCGCGACTTAGGCTCAAACTCTCCTATATTACTGACTTCACAAAAATCACAGTGCTAAAAATAGACATTACATCATTCTATGCATAAACATTGGGACCTTGCAACCATCAAAATCAAGATGCACAATCTAAGTACATCACCTATATATAACTTTGGGGGGAATTTCCAGATCTTGCAATGGTGTGCGATCTTTTAAAAATAAACAAGCTGAGTCAGTACTAATTTTAGGCATTCTGGGGGCTCCCCCCACTTCCCTATTGTGCAATCTCAAAAAGGTGAACTAGCAAAAACAAATAGGGTTATTCCCCTTTCTTCTTGATATAAACAAAAGAACCGGTCCTGTGAGAAATCCTTCTCAAATATAAAATTGAGAAAATCACTTATTTCAAAGTCAATCAGAAAAATGGAGGCCATATAACATCCTCCCCCTTTTCTTAAAAAGAAATTTGAATGAAATTTGAAATGTTTCCAAAATCTGGCTTTATACCTTTACCATTTTGTGGTCATTTTTTCATACAGTTTACACGGTGCAAATTCTACACTTTATAATAATGTTCTGCTGGAATTGTGCCTTCAGTCTTTATATTACATAAATTTTGTAACATTCCAAATTTCTGAACAAAATTAGGCAGCTCGGGACAAGGCAATCAGCAAGACATTTTCTTTTCCTTTGATATGTCTATGTCCAGATTGTATTCTTGTAGAGTTAAAACTCCACCTGACAAGTCTTTGATTTCGGTTTTTCATCTTGTGGATGAAAAGTCAACGGATTGTGATCCGTGAACACAGAAATGGGTGCCACTGTTGTACTCAAGTACACTTCAAAATTTGCATACAGTTAGCAATGCAAGACATTCTTTCTCAATTGGTGGAGTAGTGTATGATGTTTGTCAAACTTCTGTGAGAAATACATACAGGATGATTACATCATTTTCATCTGCTTGCTTGAGACACTCCACACAGCCTACATCAATGGCATCAACTGCCAACTTGAAGTGTTTCTGAAAGTCTGGCGCAATCAAACTTGGCGGCATTCTCAAAATAGATTGATTTTCTCAAACGCTTTTTGGGCTCTGCTCTGACCAGACAAATTTGCGTTTTCTTCAGAAGGTTGGTCAGCGGGAACGCAATTTCTGAGGAAATTTGGGACAGTATTTTCTGTAATACCGACCATACCTAGAATCTCATGAGGATCACTCTTAACTCTGTGGTGTTGAGGAATATTCTCAATTGCTTCAAATTTTACAGTGATTGGCCTTAATTTGCCCTTGTCCTACAATAATATGACCTAAGTATGTAACATTTGCATGGCAAAATTCACTTTCACCAGATTCACAGTTAAAACCTGCTTGAGATAATTTCTCAAATAGCTGATGGAGCTTTCTCATGTGTTCTTCCCAATGTTTCACTTAAACAAGGTGATCATCGACATATGCTTCACAAATTTCTATGTCTGCAACTACACTGTTCACTAATCTCGGAAATGTTGCGGCAGAATTTAAGAATATTTTTAGACCAAAAGCCATTCTTTTGTATTGGAATAGGCCATCGGGCGTCCAAAAGGCTGAAATTTTCTTTGGCACGGTCAGTGAGGGGAACTTGACAATACCCTTCAACAAATCAAATTTTGCTAAACAAATTTGGCATTACAAACTCTTATCTATGCAATCATCAATCCGTGGGATTGGATATGAGTCGGTTTGGAACAAAGGTTGACTTTTCGAAAAACTGTGACAAAACGGAATGAACCATCAGGTTGGGAACCAGAATACATGGGGAACTCATTCACTATTGCTTCTGCTCTACTATTCCATTGTCTAAACTGTATTTCACTCATTCCTGAGATGTTGCACTGATTGGATTCCCATATAAGGATGTGCTTACAGGCTCAGAGTCCCCTACATCTATGTCATGGGTTATAGACATGTGTCTCAATAGGTACATCAGGAAATAGGTTCTACAACTCATGAAATTTAACTCTTCCATACTCTTTGTTGACCATGTGGGAGGTGTGGTGACCTAGTTTCTTGTCTAAATGGCAAGTATGTCAGATTTTGCAATTTGAACCATAATCATTTTCTGTGTTTCCAGTGCTGTTTTGCTCAGGTTCTGAACTCTGTGATGTCATCATTGTACATAATCACTAACTTCTGGATGACACCAAAACGCCAGGTGAAACATTCCATCTCTTTCTTTATACTCTTGAGCATATTTACGTGATATAATTGTCGACTTTTACGTCTACCTGTGTGGGATCACATAGTCAAGTACTCCCACTTTGTTCTCAAATCTATATGGGTCCTGAATACTTGGCGTGCCAAAGGATTCCTTGTATTGGAAAAAGTGCCAGAACTTGGTCACCCGGCCTGAATACTCTGTTCCGAGCATCTTTGTCATACATGTTTCATTTTTGCATGACTCTGTTTGAGATTTGGTTGTTTGTGGAATTTCTGTGGCTCTTGGAGCCTGTGTCTGAAGTGAGGACAACATAGTCAAAACATTCACATCAGGATTTACACACCACTTTCTTTCAGGAGTTTCAAGGGTCCCCTAACTTTGTGACCAAACACCAACTCTCAAATGGAACTAAATCCTAATGACTCTGGTACAGCCTCCCTGGTTTAAGCAAATAACAGGAGATGAAATCTCCCTCCTCCAAATCCCTCTCAAATTCAAACATAGGTTGTGATCAATTGTTTTCCATGTTTGGTGGTACCTTTCTAGGGCCCCTCTGGGATTCTGGGTGGTATGCTGAAGAAATGTACTGGGAAATTCCCAACTGGTCGATAACTTTGGAACAACCTGACATGAAATTGATCCTTGAATCAGACTGAATTGATTTTGGAAGGTCTACTAAGGTGAAAAACTGTTAGAGCTTTCCACTATACTTGTGCCCTAATATTATCAAGGGTATATCCTCGGGGAATCTTGTGGAAGACCACTGATGGTCAGTAAAATATTGATTTTCTGACTTGGTCTTGGAAGTGGGCCCTACGCAATTAATTAACACATACTAAATGCTCATCAAATGCTGTGGTATTGGTTGCACGGGAGCAGTAGGAATTTTATGATGGGCTTGCCCACCATGTGGACATGTGTGACAAGTCTTACAATACTCAGACCATCTTTTGAGTGTAGGCCAACCAAAATGACTCCTAATTCTGTCATGTGTTTTCGCTCACACCTAAAGTGTCCTGCCATGGGACTATTGTGGGCTATGCCTATCACTTCCCTATGGTATATCTTTGGCACAATTGATGCACAACATTCCTTTCTTCATCTACAAGTGCATCAGGTGGCCGCCATGTCTCATGAGGACACCATTTTGACTTGTAGAAACATACAGGAATTTGCTTCGGCTTCCTGTTGCGACCAATGCCCTCTCACCTCTTCCAAAGTGCTGGGTCACTGCGCTGACTATTTACCAGCTTGTTCATGGCTTAAGGGTCTCCTTTACAGTCCCTAAAAATCTATCATGCTCAGCGGCTGGAATGGATTTTAATGTTTACAGCTTGTCACTTTGTTTGTGCTCAGGGGCTGGGATTTTCACTAACAGGGCATTTAGTCTCCCCTGAAGAGGGAAAGATGGACCCTCCAAATCTCTAATTTTGAGAGAAAAGTATCCCTATAAATTTGGGACCAAAGTTCATCCCAACGCTCTTCCGATAGTTGTGAGTATTTGATCATCACCGGCTCATGTTTCCTGTGGGCTTTCTGCGTCATTGACCTAGGGACTGCACAGCGGAAAAATGTCTATTTACATCATCAATTTATCCAATTGTACAGGGCACCTGGGAAATATGGGATCTGGGAGCCCTTTCCCCCTGCCAAAATCATTCCATAACAACATGGATACCCTTAACTGGGAGTTCTGTATAACACAATTGTGACAGTTCCAGAAAACACAAGCTGATTTCAAATTCCATTTTTGAAGAGGGACACTAATACAATACATACTTATCCCTGAATCAAGGCACTAGTTCCTGTGGAACTCTCAATATCAAATGGAAGTGTATCTTCCCATATCATGGGATGCGCGCAGCATGTGTCCTGCATGATTCTAATGGGTTTTGGATCTAAAACTTCCCTGAAAGTGACACAAATCCTCCAAAACAAAAGGCTAAAAGTATCCCTTACTTTTTTCTGTGTCAATCCCTTTTGTGGGATTTCTTGTTTCTGAACAGGAGAATGAACTTTTGGACCAAAGAACTGCACAACTATTGGTTTTGACTCACTTTTGGCTCCCTCCTTTTTGGGTGGATAGCCTTGTATCTACCAAAACACCTGATGACCTTGTTATGTCCTGGCTTCTTTACAGTTGATTGCATGGAACGGTGATTGGGGTCCAATCCCATGTTTCTGATTACCACCATTACTTTCTTTTCACCCCTTGTTCATGGGGGAACATGAATGGAATTTCCCCTCCTGAGTGCTTCCATGAGATGCTTTGTTGAACCGAATTATTGTTGTATTGTTGTACCTAGTAAATTCTTGGCTAGGCCTACTAGAATGACTTTAATTTGTGTGTCAATGCTTAATCGTCGGCCTTTACGGATGCTTCACGCAAACTGTCAATTTTGTTTTCATCCAGAGGTGTTTTGATATCGATGGTAGACAATGTTGAACTCTTCAACTAACATCAAATCCCTAAGTTGACCAAAATTCTGCCGACTTTTTCTGAGAGAAGCCAGCGATCAAACATTTGTTTCCTTTACACGGGGCCAACAACTGGGTCTGGTCAACCTTTTTCTGACCAGACCTGAATTTTTGTCATATGCCTCTGGCACCAATTCATATGCTTTGAGCACTGCCTGCTTAACCTCGTCAAATCACTACATCTGTCTAATGACATGGCCGAATAGATTTCTCGGGGCTTTTACCAATGAACACGGACTGTAGTAACAAGGTCCAAGACTCCTTGGGGCCATTCAAGCTATTGGCAATTTCTCAACAGTGTAAGTAAGTATTTGTATACTTCTTGTTCCTGAAATTTTGGAAACCAGGAGAATCTTTTTCGCCGCATCAAACAGATTATGGAAGAGTTTGATGAGCTAGCCTGTTGTTTCAAATTTTCTAAACTCTCTATGAGCTCAAGCTTTTTTTTCATCTCATTTGCTGTGTTAATTCCATCTCTTTTTGTTCATTTCATTGATTTTTATTTAAAATTCCTTTTCTTTTTGTTTTTGTTCCATTTCTTTCGTTTTTGTTCCATTTCTTTCTGTTTTTGTTCCATTCAATCGTTTCAATTTCTAATTTCCATTCCTTTTGATTTCAATCTTTTAACTTGAATGCATCAACTTTTGCCCTTTCACAGACTTTATATCTTTCCAAAATTAAATATCCCAAACATCTTCCTGGACAATTTTTTCAATCAAACTATTTTTGATGATCTGTTTTCTCATGGCATGTTTCACCTCAAGTCCTAAATGCTTTGCTAGTTTAATAACTCAGGCTTTCTCAGCTCAATCACTTCTCCCAGTAATTTGCCCTATGACACTTCTGGATCAAACTCCATTGTGATTGTACTCTACAACACAATTACTCACTTGACCAAACACATGGGTAGTACATGTAACACACAAATTTTGTATGCCAAAACTGTGCAAATGTTTACATATTTTTTTCACACTTTATGTATAAATTCGAAACAAAGGCTCATATTTATCTCAATTCAATTTCCCGGACGAGCCCCCAATTCTGTTATGACGTCTCGTAGACGTCCTAAGTCAGAAATACCTTTCAAACCAAAATAAATGAGCCTTGTGCACAAAGATCTAAATTATATATAATAACAGTTTTATATCTTTACTTGATTTGGGTTCAAGAATTTGGTTGTTCCAAAACAAATTACATATCACAATTAGTTAGATTACTTATGATTTACTATAGTGTCCTGTGTTGCAAGCGTTGCAGTTCAACGATGATAGGTCCTCACAGCGAAGACTCCAAAATGACACGCACAAGTGCATACAAAACTCCTCAGGTATCATATTCCAAGGGAATCTTCTCAGTCCTGAAGGTGAATCTGTCCTCAGGTCAAGACGACAAGGATAAATGAATCCCTCGAAGATATAACGCCACAGACCAAGATAATCAACACGATTTCTATCTGTCCACAATTTGGAATCCTATTTTTTGATTCCCGCATTTCGGCTTCAAAGACGATAGTAGAATCATTACAGCACTCTGCCCTTCAAGAATTGAACATATAAAAATCCCTGGCACTGTGGTGTGACGGATAAATCTACCATTTATTGTAGATAAAACTAGCTATCCTTACTGTATAGCTGACTTGCAACTGCTGACGCGAGACTTAGCTCAAATCTCCTTATATATACTGACTTCACAAAAATCCCATCTACAAATAGACATTACATCATTCTTATGCATAAACATGACCTTGCACCATCAATCAGATTCACAATCTAAATTACATTACTTCTATATTTAACTTTGTGGGGGAATTCCCAGATCTTGCAATTTTTGATTAAAAAATAACATATGTAGGTACAACAACATTTTATTGGGTTCAGATGTATATATTACATGGCTTGTGAATTCAAAATCGCGTTTACCCACGCTTCCGTCCGCTTTATCGTTGTTTAGCCACGCTCCTTTCCTGTTGTACGATTTTCCGCTCGCGGCCCTGTCTATGCCTAATGACACAGGAGACCATTGTCAACAAGGTTTAGTGTACATGTCCACGTGTTTTCCCCTTCCCCGCGTGCCAATCAGGCCTCCCGTTTAATTCGACAACTGGTTATCATTCCGTCCCCATTCCAACGAACCTATTCCCGTCGACGCTCGTCTCGATCCACAAGGGAGGCGAGGCTGACATTACCTTCCGTAGGAATAGGAGCGAGTAGTCGGTGAAGAATAGTTGTTAGCTCCATTATGTTCGTGGCTGGTGTTGGCCCCTCTTTACGACAGGTATGGATGGAGATATTCTATACCTAATGCTTTTGTGGGGTGTACTGAAAGGAGGTGAAGGGATGGAATTCACCATTCGCGCTTCACTTAGCTCTATGGTTACCCTGATCAATCCTTTCCATGGATTAACATCTATGCCAATTCAATGTTGGTGGATCTCCGTGACAAAGGCTGCATACCAACCTCCACCATCGCGATGCAATTGAATAAGTATCTATCGCTCCCGACGTGTTCTTTCTTACCGTATCAAAATGCATGGGAACCCCCCCTCTTCTCTTCCTCATCACTACAACACTCTTTATTGAGGACACATTAGGTAATATCATCATTCCATGTCGCTGACACCCCTGCTAAGGTCTTTTCATTGATTTGGCTAAATCAAATCAAAAAATATCATCAAAAATCAGTTTTTTTTTGCATTTTTTTAATTTTTTTAATTTTTTTATTTTTTTTGAAGATATAACTCCAGAAATCAGAAATTTTGGCATTTTCAAGACTCGTTGTTTTGTTGTTTGTTAATTACACGTTGTAAATTTTCCTTAAGCCTAAATTCTATGACTTCGTCAGGGATTGCTTTTTCCAGGTAAAACTGTTTTGTTTGCAGAAACGATCAAATCCTATTAAACCGTATTTATGTTTTTTACTGCCAAAACTAAAATCCCCTTTGATACATCCTATTTTGAGGGTCCTATACCATCTGTGTCCTAAATGCGAGTCATCTTAGTGGTCACCTGTGTCCCTTTCCTTCCCCTCCCGACTAAATAATGACCAAATACCGCATTTGAAACAAAAATTGTCTTTACTCTGTAATTGTTTTGATTAAAATGGCAGACAAATCTGAATATTAATTAAAACGTTTGATCTATTAGATTTATATGTCAATATATGTTATTTTTTAAAAACAAAAAACTTTTTTTTTAATCTAACCTGAATTTTGTCCTGATTGCAATCCAATTAGATTTTTAATATAAGAAATTTAGAGAGTAGGACACCTCTGACTTGCCGAAAGCTCATTTGCATCACATGAAAGTTCATGTTTTTCTCATTGCTGTCCTGGAGTTACAGACTCCAGATCCATTTCTTCCACGATATAAAAAGAAAAAAACGGACATTTTAATGGTTAACCATAAATATTTTCACAGTGTCTATAGGTCATGTTATTATGTTTACTTGCTTTAATATCAAACCACAAGCTTCATGAAACTTTTTTTGTGAGTGCCCCCCTCCCGGGGGGGGGGGGAATCAATTTGTCTTTTCTTTTCAAAATTTTCTCAAATTGTTGAAGAATTTTCAACTTTTTCTCAAATTGGAAGCCAACATTTTCCTAAAATTGTCGGAATTAGTCAAATTTCTCAATCTGAGCAAAATTGTCCTATGGAATCCTTGACAACTGTAGTTGACGAAATACTTGTTCACTTGACTCTTTTATCACGAAAAACCAAGCTCAGACTATATAAATTAAACAAAATGAAATTAATAACACTTTTATGATATTTTTGTGAATGATGATGACCAGGGGATTTATTTCTTGGAAAATTAGGGCAAGTTTGCCAAGTACAGTTTTGAAATTGCCCTGGGGTACTCCCACCTATAAATTGATAGGTGTAACTGGCGTTTCCAAACCCCTCACAATCCGGAAAGAAATAGTTGTACACACACTGCCGTACTATTTGATTTTCCTGTGCATTTCAATAAAATGTGATTTTCCAAACTATGTGATCAATGCATGTATTCAACCTTCCCACTTCACCCCTGCCTTCCCCACCCCCAGAGCAATGTTGAGGGACTGCCAGCTGCTGATGAAAGGAACTGATCAACACTCATTGGGGGAAGGGGGGTGGGAATGAATTCAAATTGAGATTTTAAAGTTGGCAACATTAATTCTCAGGATTGCAGGGGCATTCGGTGACAGGACCTGCAAATGCAAAAAAGGGGTGTTTGGGTGATTTCAAAATTAAAGGTTGAATGCGATAGTATGGTGGATGCATGACATATATAACTTTGGTTATCTCTCTAATATGAGACGGTTTCCTTTGATCTCAGTATTTACACTAAATCTTAATTACTAACATCCTCGCTAAGCGATGGTTGTCTTTTTAAAAGACATTCTTGTTTCGTGATGCTGCTTGCCGGATTTCCTCGGTATTGCAGTCCTATCCATTCCCCGCAGCCATTAATTGAGACACCCCAAACCGAATAGAAAAGTTGGCCTTCAAAATTGAAAATATTCCATTTTTTAATTTTTGTATTTTTATTGTATCTTATGTACATTTTACATTTTTGCCATTTTACTTATTCTAGGGCTTGCAATTGGATAAATCCTGTCAGAAGATGATTCCACTGGACACTTTCGGTGATATCAGCTCTGCTACTTTTGGATGTTTCAGTATGGCTAGTACAGCCACGGTAAGCCTACACAAATAATTATATTTTAAAGCGTTGCTCATTTCGTGTTTGACGTAAATGTATTTTTACACAAGTTTTGGATCATTTGAAGGCATGGAATTTCAAAGCATAAAACTGTTACCCATTAACTGAAAGAATGAATTAAGGTAGGTAATTAAACCAAGTCAGAACCAGCAAATTTAAACTTTCTCTTCAGATGATTTTATCATAACATGCGGGCGTAATTCTGAACATACAACTTGTACGTGACCCCGATAAATTCGGACCAATACACTCACCGCCAAATCGTCACTGATGGAGTGCCCGAGGACGTGACCTATGACCCAATTGATGACAAAATCTACTGGATTGAAAATAGTGTCCAACAGTCAAAAGGATTGAATGGAGAAGACACCTGCACCATCTCGTCAAAAATCTGTAGATGTAACTTTGATGGCGGAAATCAGGAAAACATAGTCAATGATCTTGTTGACGTCGCAAAGAACATGGGCATGTGTAGAGGTAAGTTAGCTTTATGAGAGAATGAGCAAATTTAAAAAGGCCATCCCGAACCTGTTATCAAACCCTGTTATCCAATTGGAAAAGGACAACCCTTCTCAGACAAGGGCAAAAAGAAAGTTGTGAACATGGTAAAAAGGTGTGTTTTTAAGGTGAGACTTAAAAGTGCTCACAGAAGAAGGCAAATGCTTGCATCCAAATGCTTTAAATTTTGTGCTCGTGATTAGCCTACGTTAACTTACCCGGAACGTTTTCTTGCAACCAGTTATCATTCTCCCATTGGCTGCACACTATTCAACCCGGATTCCGATATAAAATTTCCACATTTTTCCATTTCAGCTACGCCACCAAAGATTGAAATTGACATTGAATCGCGACACATCTTTTGGGTATCTACTGGAGAGCATGGTTTTCCTAAGCTTAGGAGAGCTGCAATCAATGAGGTGGAGACAAGCACCAAAGTGATTGCTACGAGTGGTCAAACTGGAGAGACAACTGATATTTACTTTGATCCGATCAATAGGTGCGTTTTAATTTGCTAAAAACAATCACATCATTTAGTTTAGCCTGGAGTAAGTAAACTTTGGCTTATGTCTGGTCATCAAGGGTACAATCCTTATCCTAGTTAAGTGCTGCTTTCTTGAATGCTTTTATACGCTTATACTTCACTTCCAATAACCAGTTTTATATAGCGCTTAATCCCCGTAAAAATGCTCAAAGCGCGGTTGACCAATTATTAAAAAATTTAAAAAAAATTCAGTGATATTTGTTGCAAAATTAAATTTCGACACATGAAATTAAAATTTGACACAGAGAATGTGTTTATAATGTTGTTTGGCATAGTTGTGAAAATTAGTATCCTTTGGCGTCTCAAACTGAGAATCCGGAGATTTTATAATTTTTTTTTGTTGTATTCTTATAATTTGTGACGTATGTACTACGCTATCTCTGCACTGGTAGCAAATTGCATCAGTTACGGATTAGTGGCAGTGCGTCAACAGGCGGGGGATGGGGCAGGTGCCCCGCTGACGACTGGCCGGAGAAAAAAATTTTGCCAAATTTCATGATAAATCAGCCGTTTTTTTTAGCCCTCTGACCGGGAAAAATTGGCCTTGTTACCCCCCTAAGAGGGAAAATTTCCCAAGACGGATTTCGCCCCTCAGAGCGTGTAGGCCCGATACGCCACTGACTTAGGGTGATATGGGGGAGGAAAGACAAGTACTTCTTTAGAGTAGCTAACTGCACTCCTGATACTTGTTTACTATTTAGGAGTGCAACTTATGCATACAAGTAAATACATTTATTTGTTTAGGGTAGGCAACTGCACTTAATGATACTTGTTAGGGGCGCAAATCCAGCTTCCCCAATCTAATTTTTAGACCTTTGGTCAAGGATGATACCCTTGTCAGGTGGAAGTGGTTCAGGGTTTTAAACCTAGAATAAAGTGGTTTTCTTAACACTTTATCCCTATTTGTCAATTATTATAATTAGCTACAACCTAACAATATCTAATGCATATTAGATTTTGATTTGAATTATTATTGATGTGACGATTGGCCTCTAGTTACATCTCATAAATCCTGCAGCAACCCTCTATCTCAAAGCAGGGTAACTTTGACCGGAAGGTACTTAATTCATGTAACATTAACATACCATCAGCCGCAATGCTGATGATTGCAAGCCCATTATCACAGAATTATTTTTAAACATTTGTTTTGGTGGGGGGTTACTTTTCTTCCCTGAGTGGGTAGGGAGATTTTTAGATGTTTTTTTCGGACAAATCATTTAACGCCGTTTACCAAGGGTTACCACCCATGAACTTCTGGCTATCGTTTCTTATTGGTATGAGCAGCAGCTAAATGTGTTGTAAACGTTGGAGCCAAACTCACTGTTGATTGGTTGGGGTTGAGTATCTGTATCCACGGCGGACGAAAGGTAGGGCACGCATGAGAATGTGATCCGCAGTCTGTGAGGAGAACCACTTGGCAGGGCTGGCGATGGCCGAAGCCCCCATCGGTGCATATTGGCTATTGAAAGCGACCCGATCCTGTGCGAATCCGGTTTAAGGTGGACCCATTCCTTGCGTGGAGGATTGCTGCCAGGCGGTAGTTCTGTCTTAGGTGTCATAGAGAGTGATCGGTCTTGGAATGTCTAGCCAGGCAGTACTCCATGTCTGTAAGATGTTTAATGGGGAACTGGAGAGTTTAGCAGCGTGTCGGCAGAAAGGCGGCGAGAGCGCAGTCTCTGTCTGTCGAGTTGGTGTGATTCTTGACAGTGTTATGCAGCAGATGCTTGTTGTCCAGCAGGCCTTATTCACTAGTTGTGCGAGTGGTGCTCCCTCCGAAGTGCGGCAGGTGCAATGCCTGAATGCCATGGTAGTAGAAATTCGGATGGAGTGGGGCGGAGGCTAGACAGTTATTATGGTTCTCAAGTCTCGTTGAGTTAGTGTCCAGCTTTTGTGGGAGAGTTGTTGCACCATGATGGGGCGGACAGATCGCAGTGCTGCAGCCCAGAAGCCAAGGCAGTGGTGCGTAGGGTCGTTGGGCTGGCGACCCCCCATGAAGATCCAGAAGTCTGCCACAGTGGAGGGATTATTACTCGTAGATTACCTGGGCGCATCGACTCGAGGTTGCTGCCGGTAAGTGAGCGCCGGTCAAGCTTCACTCCCAAGTAGGTTGGTGTAGGTAGGTGTATAGGATTAGGATTGTATGGCAGAGGCGCTCCATTGAGGTGGATTTGAAGATGGCGATGAGCCTCTTTGGTCACACCCATGACGTGTTGTCTTGGCACACAGCGGCCCCGCCCATTGTTAAAAAATTACGGTCAGAAGAAAGTAAGTTGAGCCACGCGACCTTGGAATTTCACTGCGCTAGGAAGGTTCACAAGTTTTCGACGGTACATGCCCCAGTGGCGGTGACGTTCATATAGAAGTCCCATGATGCAATTAGGATTGCTATTCATTCCGTCAAGCGCTATGACAACGCCATACAGCGCATGGCGGAATCAATTGTAATAACTATTTGCATCAATGGGACT
>JAMKCH010002665.1:0-36041 GCA_023653785.1 Ophioderma brevispina | reverse complement strand
TATCAAAATATTTAAAATATTGTCACACGGGGTGCAAATCAGAGGGCGCGATGTCGTATTTTTACGTGTATTTCAATGGAGCGTTTATTTAGTGGTGTGCACCCGTATGACCGTGTTTTCAAATGTTAAGTTTTGAAAAGAGTTTCTCATTTGAGAAGTAAAAGTCCAATTGCTACAGAAATTGGGTCATAGATGCCCCTTGGGAACGTCCATATGGTAATGAGGTCAAGGGTAATATACAAAGGTCAAAATGAGGTCAAGTAATAAAATGGGCTGAAAACATTGGCATCATTCAAAAAGTAAAGGTCTAAATATAGCTACAGAACTTGGATCATAGATGCCCCTTGCAAACCTTCATATGATGAGGTCAAGGGTCACGTACCAAGGTCAAAGGTCATGTGAGGTCAAGTTATAAAATAGGAGTGAAGGAAAGGTGCATCGCAAAGCAGGCGACACTTGTGGTTTGAGAACCGCTTGTTTTGAAGAGCACCCCCAATATTTTGAGATTTTTGCATAGCTGCATTGGTAATTGGCTAGTAAATAGAGCAGGAGCAGAATATCATAGGGGTCTTATTAAGGAGTTTGTTTACTTCTCACTACATAAAAGGTTTAACACCTTTGGTAGTTAGTAGGGACCCTCTATGTCAATGCTAGGTAGTTTATTATAGTACTCTCAAATTGTGGTATCACTTTTTCAATAGGGGCAGGTTACACATGGGTCAAACTTTTAAAATGCTCCAATCAAGTTGAATGCCATATTGGTCATCTAGTCATAGAGATTCCAAAAATGTATAGTTTGTACCACCTACGACCACTGGTTTTGGAGTTATAGGGTAAAAATGACTAAAAATGGTAGAAAAGGTCAATCTCAATTTGTACAGGGTCAACATTAAAAGTAATCTGATTATATTTTAAATTCTTGCAAGTTATTGCCTGAGGAAAGAGGACTCCCAAAAACCAATAGTTTGATTGTGTTAAATGCTTACTTACTGAGATAAGGTTAAAGAAGGTCAACGCCAATACGTGGATTTTGGGTTTCCTATCGGAAGTCATTTTTTACCGAAATTCCTATCCCACAATGCACCAATGATGTACGAGTAGATAAAATAAATAGCGCATATAGATTCTATGGTGTTTTGTGTCATACGGTCATTTTTCTGTCATAACTGTGCGAAAACAACAAGTACTCTTTGATTGCCTTGTAATTTTTGCGCCACAAAATGTGCGTGTAGTTAAAGGAGGCGCACTAAACCGCGAGCGTGCATGGAGTGATGCATATCTACTCGTACATCGTTGGTGCATTGTGGGATAGGAATTTCGGTAAAAAATGACTTCGGTAGGAAACCCAAAATCCACGTATTGGATTGTGTTACCCTATAACCTATTTTGTCTCTCAACATGATAACTATGCATTGCAGATGCTACAAATTATTCCGTATTTATGACCCATTCAGCTAGATGAACAACTTTCATTTTTTTTACCAAAATTGGAGCAACTTGTGATTTTACACCAAAAATTACTCAATAAGAGTATTTACAGCACAAGCACTTTATAAAATAGTATAAACTTCTGTCTGTAGATTAGACTCCGGTGACATTAATTCTTCTGTTAACTTTCAGCCAAGAATTGGTGGCATGTGAATATACATCCCTGTGATGAGCTACAGATGGCCTACATCACAGGGAAACCCACCAAGAAGGGCTCATTTCAGACTGTATTACCAATCACCACACAAACCTATCTCAGCATGGCAAGGTAGGTGAAGAGAGAACAGAATGGGTGGTCCTTGGTTTGTTAGTATATTTAGAGGTTAATGGCTGAATATTTTTAGCTTCAAGTGCAAAATGAGTCTATAGTCAAACTGACACAAGTGCATTGATTTTTGCTAATGTATGTGAAACTAAAAATATGCAGACATGCATTAACCTAATTCATAAACGTTCTTACAGCAGTAAGCACATATTTTTACAAACAAAATCTGAATATGTCATGAAATCCAATGCAATGTTTGCAACAAAATTATGCACACACCCACCCATAAAATGAATCAATCCAACGTCACGCGTAAACGTTCTTAGCACACCGCGTACGCTCATTTACATACGCACCGTGCAATGAATAATATCAATGCATGATTTTTGTCCAATCATGTTTCTCCTCTTAAAAAAATGTTTATGAATGCAAATCAAAATCAGTTCCATGTAAATTGTAATGTTAAAATTAATTGCTCAGGTTTGCCTATTTTGAAATGTCTGTTGGTCAACTTTCCTCTCTGCCAAGCCAATTTAGTCTGCATATTATCTGTCTTTTGCATCGTGGACAGCCAAATTTGGTTAATTTATGTACAGCCATATGAAACCAATTCATTTACCACAGTGGAATTTGTCCATTAGTGTTTGTTAAACTTTTACCCCTTCACAATTGATGCATGTGTTTCGGGCCATGGTGGTGCAACTGTTGGGGCATCGGACTTATGACCAGAAGGTCATGATTTCAAACCCCGGGGGGGGGGGGCAAGGCACTTTGATATTTTGTTTGTTATTCTCCACCATTTAGTATAAACAGGTAACAGCATATGCTGGGAAAGTAAACCGACTCACTGTGCAGGAGCAGTGATGATCCACCGCAGCAAATTATATGGCAAAGTCTAGCCCCAATTAGGAGACGGGCACTTGGCCAGGCAGGGTATAGATTAGCTCTAGGCAATGAAAAAAATGTTCTATTGGCCAAACCAACCATTAGAGTAATTTCACTCACATTTTTTCTCAAGAGTATTTCACTCTCAAGAGTGAAATTGAAAATCTGAAGAGTGAAATCTGTACTGAGGTTGCTGAGAACAGAAAATTGAAGAGTGACTTCACTCAAGAATATTTTTGCAAAAAAGCGTGACTGACCAACTCAACGAAGGACGTTTTTTTCATGGCCATAATGTTACATTTGTTTTTTAAACTTTTTTGTTTTTAACTTTAAATTGCATCTTTACTTTCAGACTGCAAGACTACCTGCAACACATCCCTCTTCCACCTGGAAAAAGTTCATCAGACGATGACACAACTCAAAATATTGTAACACTAGCCATTTCTGACACTGACTCAACCATCGTGTACTATCGTATTGCCAGTGGACTCTTATCTCCAGAATTAGAAACAGAAGTCTCGAAAGAGGAGAAACAAAATAAAAGAAAGAGGAAAAAGAAAAAGGTTGAAGATGATTCTCAAGCTTGTGCAACAAAAGAAGAAATGACTGAAGTAGTTTGTGAAGAGGAAAAGGTGGACCCTTTCCAAGAAGAAGAATTATGACGTGAAAGGAGTGGGTTGTGTTATCTACCAAGTGTGATACAAATCAGCTCTGTCACATCACATATTAGATATTGTCGCCCGCATCACATACTGTCGTATTCCACATTTTTGAAGTTTTTGCGAAATTTCGCCTAATTACTTAGTTCATCGAGTTCTTGCCATCCACAAAGTTTCAAAATATGAGGATGCGTAATTAATTAGTTTATAATTATAGACTTTTGTCATTTTCCTCAAAATCATATCCGTGTTTCACATACTGTCGTATTTTAAAATTGCCATTCATTTACACGTATTTGATATAGCGTTGTATTTTACCGATCCTCAAATAAACGATTTCACATACAGACCTATTTTGACGTATTTTTATCGTTCTTTCGTAAACAAGCTTTTCACATAGTGATCTATTTTACGTACATTGAAAAATAACGGTGTAATATGCGTCGTATTTTACAATATATAATATTTGTGATTTCACATACAGACTTATAACTTTGTAGCCTAATTAAGATAATATAATTGTAGTTTTAAGTTGGATTTATGGTTTATATTGGAATATAAAATGTTTTCTTCAAAACAGCAAAGTCTAGATGTTTTTGTCTTCGTTTTAACCGTACAGACATGAAATGTCGCGGTAGATTTTGAATTGCGATTTTCTCTGAAAACGTGTTTTGTAAAATACGACAGTATGTGATGTGGACGACGATATGCAGTGGGCATTCAGCGGATATTTGGACATCAAATTTATGTTGAAATTACATGAGGACATTTGAAAATGCAAATTCAAAACAATGTAAAGTAAATCAACTGTGTGTCCACTAAGGATGGATTTGATGTATTGGAAGCAGTATGACTTGATGATCCTTGCATGAGCCTCATATAATTAGACACCACATTAAATCGCATTAAAAAACCAACAAAACTATTTTTTATGATTAAATATCAAAATGGCAGCCATCTTGGATTTTGCTTGATTTTCATTGGGCAGCCAAGATGAAGCATTTTGCTATAAATGGTATCAGCACATCTTTCTCTATGAAACAAAGGTGGATCAAATGGCCACACAGTTGAGTTCATGTAAAATAATTTGATTTGCATTTTTTGATGTGGTAGCATGCTTTCAACATCAAGATCCATATCGGTGCCTGTTGGAAAGGTGCAGTGATTCTAGATGCTAACACATTTGTTCTTGCATGGTTAAACAACTGCTTTCTCACTAACTCTTTCAACTGAGAACACACAGAGTTCCTATTTGAAGCAGTTTTAGCTGCTACATGTATGCATGAGGCATGTGCGTGTACTTGGAATGTAGAATTTTGTTTGTTCTTGGATCTCATTACGTTACAACTCCCTTCGCCGGTAATAAGTCATCTGACAATTTGACCACAACACGCAATGTAGTCCAATTTCCGGATATGAAGGACATACAATGCCCTGCGGTTGGGCTTATTATATTCGACGAAACGAAACAGGCTCATTGCACCCATTGGATTACACGCTCTATTCCGTCATAGTATAAAATGTATGATAACAGAATAAAGTGTGTAATGCAATGGGTGCACTGAGCCTGTTTCGTTTTGTAGAATATCATAAGCCCTGCGGTTGCCATCATGTTTAGACTGTTAGACGCAAAGGATGTGATGATGCTCCCAGGGCATTTTATGTCCTCCAGCATCTTGAAATTGGACTACATAGTGTGTTGTGGTCAAAAAGTCAGATGACTCATTACCGGCAAAATGTCAAATAGTATGTACAAAAGTTATTACAAAAATTTCTTTTGTAACCCCGGCCTAAGGTATGACTTTTAAGAAAGGGACAGCAACATGGAGGGAACCTGGATCGAGTAAAAGGGACTGCTTGAGGCATTTTTTTAAGTTTTCATTCTTAATTCATTAGGCTCAAAAGTAATCATGTGATTAGTGTAAAATAACTCATACTGCCAAACCCATTCATTCACACCAGTAAAACTGGTGAGTAAAATGCTATAAATTAAAAACTCTAGAGGGGTTGCCTTATGTCGTATTGGAAAAGGAGGTATAAGTATAAACTGTGATAATACATACTCTCATAACAGCCTAATAATAGCACTATAAGAGATGGTTTACTTATATGAAGGAGGGTGAACAATTACTTTTTATGTACACTTTTTAAATTTTTAGTGCATATTGCTTAACTCTTGCAGACACAGCAATCTTTGCGTAGTCTACACACCGAAACTAGCACCAAGTGTACACATTATAGCCTGCCAAACAGTGATTATGCTAGAATTTATGGTACATCACAGTTTTATTATTATACATTAGGCTAATTTCATGAAAATGTTGCACACTCTAGTATTATACAGTTTACCTACACAGGCTATTTTTGTGGAGAAGCAGTTGGTAATAGCATTTACTTATTTTTGATTTATTTTTCTGATAATTTGAGTTTAGGGAACTGGAACCAGTGTGAATAGCCCAAATCTGCAGTAAAATCTTGATCCCATGTGTCATAGTGCACAATCACCAAAGAAATTTATTTGTGGTTTAATAGCAGCTTTTGTTGCCTCTGCAACAATCCAGGATATAATTTAAACCTAATTGTAATATTATTAATAGGATACTGTAGTTTTCAGGTATGCGTTTTGAATGTCCCGTCAGTCACACAAAAACATTAAGTTGGTTATTTTCTATATTAACAGGGATATTTCTCATTCCAAGTTCAATCTATCTTCTATCCAACTGGTTCCATATAAAAATTGTACACTGATCTTTAGTTAAGAAAATATTCCATGTCAAAATTTTTCCCATCAGTCATGTTTTGGCCCTCTGTCCTGTCAGTTACCATGCAATTATGACCCCTCATGATTAACCCTTACACCCCATGTGTTTCTAGCCCGGGAGGGAGTGAAGGAATAAGGGAAGAGGGGAAAGAGAAAGTAACAAACTCTCAGTCTCAACTTCATCCCATGATCTGAGTGTTTTGTACTCCTTGACGGGTAGGATGTGCTCACTCAGGTATGACAAATAATTATCCAGACAAATAGTGACAATCATGGGTGGTACAACTTGAGTGTACATGGGTAGGTGCTCACTGGGGTGAAACATGAGAGGACAATTAAGCCTCGATAAGCTGTTAGGATGTACATGGTATACACCACATGCATTCTTTTCTTTTGCAAATCTTAATCAAATGATTTTGTAAATTAATTTAATGCCACGGGTATTCGAGAATCAAGGACTATAAAACGGATCATTTCCTAACAAGCATTCTTGGCCCTAGCAAAAAAAAAATACAAATACAAAACCAAGAAAAATGCCCAACTTATGGGAAAAAAAGACAAAACCTTAAAAGGTCCCAGGAAATGCAAATATAATTGATGTGGTTTGTGTCAAGTCTACAAGGAGGAGCTGGAAAGCATTCAATATTTGGGTTGGTGATGACATCAATTGGGGTGCACTGCTATTGATTTTTGAGAGAGTAATAGAAAATTCGGTAGACGTTTCATATAGAAGTCCCATTGATGCAAATGAGGTATTGCCATTCATTCCGTCAAGCACTACTGCACAACGTCATACAGCTCATGACGGAATCAATTGTAATGCCTCATTTGCATCAATGGGACTTCTATATGAAACGTCTACCGAAAATTCCAGGTGACTGGTGTGAATCTATTCATAACACTGACTGAAAATCAATAATGATCACTAATGATGTCACTGGTAGTGTATTCTTTTTTCTGGCCCTGTTTATTGGAATGGAATGTCCCCTAAAAGATTTGGAGTAGGTTTATCATCTCATTTCCTGGGACCTTTAAAGCCCAGACCAATTTCCAAATGTAAACTACCATTAACTTTCATTTCCTAACAAGCATTCTTGGCCCTAGCAAAAAAAAAATACAAATACAAAACCAAGAAAAATGCCCAACTTCAAGGGAAAAAAAGACAAAACCTTTAAAGCCCAGACCAATTTCCAAATGTAAACTACCATGGCCCTAGCTATTCCAAGGACAAGGAAACAAAAGCACACAAATAAATAGGTCATTAAAAAAATAACACGAACACCTCTCACACACACCCCTCTCACACACACACACCCCTCTCACACACACACCCTCACATACACACATGACACACAAGTAAATAAATACATAAACATTTAGTTTTAAAATACAGATAATTTGAGGTAAACATGGATAATAAGAAATCAGTATTTTAGTAATTTCGACAAAAAAATTGCACTTTTTCGGAAAAATAGCGCCCTCACGTGATAAATGACAAATGAAAATCGACCAAAAATTGCATTTTTTTAGAATAGCGCCCTCGTGGGAGAAAAATTGGGCTACTTTTTGGCCATTTGGCGCAGCTCTTTGCTGCGCCTTAAGTGAAATTTTTGTTGACAACACTGAATGTCAGCATCCTTGTTCCAGAAATTGCCACAAACTGCCACCCCCTCCCCCCGAATGTAGACATCCAAATTGTTTTCAAACTCGTGGAAGTGATTTCAGTTAGGGTCCTTTTCATTATGTCAAATATTTTTCATGCCATTATGTCCCTTTAAGTTAATATGAAACTATTAAAATGAAAAAAAAATATTTGATTGTACCGATTTCTCTGATTGCAATTCAATTTTGTGAATAACCTTTTCTTGAGGATCTAATGAACGATAAATAAAAAAAATAAAGTTGGTAGGATCACAAAGGGCATTTTTGAAATAATTTGTTATTTATTGCCTTCATTATTCACAAAGTGTCAATATTCATAAAATATAACAATAATTTTGATTATTATTTATATCAGGCTTCCAAGTGGTGCAAAGAAATCTTTGTATTGTACAGTTTTGGTAAAAGTCCCCGGATGCAATACAATATTCTTTTTAATATTGTATCGCATCCGGGCCTTTTAGCGAGAACGCCATTATTGAATCGTGTATCGTTCGCCAGTTGGACTATAACACTGTCAACGCAAAGTTTGGTTTGAGTCAGCCTGATATTTAAATAATAATAATATTTAATGGCTTTTTTTCGTATGATACAAGAATATTTTTCTAGCTTGTGCAATATATTCTTGTATCATACAAAGCCATTCAATATTATATAAATATTTACCAATTTAGGTAGTCAAATAAGATACAAACATGTATTTAAAACTCAACAAATACAAGATTTTATCCCAGGGATTTTATCCGCTATGGCCCCCTGCGGGTTCGGGGTTAAGAATAGGCCCGATGTTCCCCCTGCACATCATAAAAAGGGCCCTCTGCGGGTTCGGAGTTTAGAATAGGCCCTCTGTCGCCTCTTACATGTCGTAAAAGGCAACTATAAGGGGCAACTCGTCTGTTATTTGAACAGACGGGTTGTATTTAAATTTAGGATTCTGTATTTTAAGGTTGTAATAGTTTAAGGTGTTCCATTGTATGACTGTATTTAGATGTACTTAAAAGTGTTAAAATTATAATATGATATTTTGTATGACTCATATAAGTAGTTTAAAATCTGTATCAGTTTGGGTATAATGCTCAAGTGTATTACCAAAAAACCATTTAGCAAATATACATGTGTGAGACCATCTATTTAATCTGTATTTTGCCTTAATGTTTCAATATTGTATTGATTTATCCTGTTCTTTTTAAAAGGGATCTCATGTTTGCATGTTCTGATGTGATTGTTGATTATCTGTATTTGAAGTTGAAGTTTTTGCTTGATACATGGATGGGTGATGAACTTTGTCATCAGTGTATGATGTGTATAATTATAATTATAAATGTATCAGTATATCTTTTGAAGCTTTTTTTATAGATGCATGTTTTCTATGTGTATTGTTGCAATTAGTTGGTTTATCTTGTTTTATACATGGAGGGGTGATGATCTGGTTCATCAGTGTACATGTGTATCCTTTTGTAATTGTTGTAATTGATTGAGATGAAGTTTTAATATTGCGTCGTGTATTGGTATATGATATTTGAGTTTTTATCTTAATGACACGATTTGACACAATTGTGGTGAGTTGTTAAATTTTAATACTCGCTCACTCACACACTTTATCCACTATGAGCTCCAACATATGAAGTGTCACTGACCATGGTGCAATCATCTCCACACTCACACTCCACAAGGTCAGTTTGTTGTGCAACATGTGACCTTCACTGAAGCTCTCTTAAGTCATTTGAAATCAAACAGCAATTAGTCTGTAATTGGTTTATCTGCTATCTTAATTGGATAATTGGTCATAATTGCCTGTTTATTTATTTAGTGGAACAGTAATCTGCCATGAAACCAAATTGGGTTTTACTTGTCACTTGGCATCAAAATATTTCACTGAAGCAATTTGAAATCAAATGATGCCAAACTTTAAAAAAAAGCCATATGAAGCTAAAAAAGAACATAAATTAAAGCAGTTTCCATAGTGTATGAGGGTGATTGTAAAAACTAATTTACTCAATCAGATTTAATTGTTCCATTTATATTGAAGGGGCATTTCTTGGTCCACAGCCTCGTTCCCCCCCCCCCCCCCCCCCCCCCCCCCCCCCGACTTGCCCATAAAAGTTGAGATTCTTATATCATCTGAACCATTGGCCTAAGTGTAAGATGTATGCTAATCGTACATGCAAATTTGATCTACTCTAGAAGAAATTCGCAATTTTGTATTTTCTGTCCTAAAATATCAGAATCAACGGAAATTTTAGAAGTAACTTTTTCTTATGCATATCTAGTGAACCATAAACAAAAAATGAGGTGCTAGGATCACCAAATTCACCTTTACCCATATTGTAAGTTTATTTTCCCTAAGTCACACCCAATAGTGCATTGATTTCAAGTGGAATTGGGGGGATTGTCACTGGCACTAAAACATTGTCACTTAGACCATAATGGCGTCGTCAGAGATGGCATATTGGCGTCAGTGACACCAGAAAGGCGCCAGAATGACGCCATTTATCAAAAAGCAAAGATCAAAAATATTGTAAAGCAAAGCAAAATAATAAAGGGTATATTAATAGTAGAGTGGAAATTTGGCCAAAACATGTCGGGTACCCTACAAGTAAGCAATGCATTGTGTCGTTATATAGTAGAGTGGAAAATGGGCAAAAAGTGGCTTATTTAAGGAGTAACCCCTACCGGAGGTAATACTCATCACAACATATATCACTTTAAAGCTCTTGTCTTGGTGCATCTGAAAATGATGGTTGTGAAATTTGTAACCTGTGTGGAGGTCAACTAGGGGTCATTTAGAGGTCATCTGAGGTCAAATTTATGGAAAAACACTATATTCATCCTTGAAATATGACTAAAAGCATTGTCAAATTTGGTATCATGTGAAAGAAAATAACTTTTATTATCATGTAAAACAAATTTTGAGGAGATAATGCAAAATGGATTTCAAATTTTGGGCAAAAAGGGCATTTTTTGTCATTCCCTCATTTTTGGGCAAAATTTGAATTTTGAAGATTACGTTTTTACTCATCATGATAATTTGCTCTTTGGGGAGTTAACTGGTATTTTCCCAAAAACTGCCCCATATACTGTCCATATAGCCTAAAAATTTCATAGGAATACACAAGCACATTTTAAAGTTATTCTGTGTCAAAGGTCAATGACCTTTAAATCCAAGAAAACCGACTCTTTTCAAGTCCTGGTTCAGATTAGGAGGCCTACCGTGTACATATATGTATTATTCTTGTCGAATTAGGTGTCATATTCAAGAGAATACATTTTCTATCGTGTGAAATCAATTTCGAAGGGACTTATACTGAATGAATTTCAAATTTGGGGCAAAAAAGGGCTTTTGTTGTCATTTTTTTGCTCATTTTTGGGCAAAATATGAATTTTCAAGATTATGTTTATACTCGTCATGATAATTTGCTCTCCGGTGGTTAACTGGTATTTTCCCAAAAACTGCCCCATATACTGTCCATAAAGCATAAACATTTTATTGGAATACACATACACATTTTAAAGTTATTCTGTGTCAAAGGTCATTGACCTTTGAATCCAAGAAAACTGACTTTTTCAGGTCAGGGTTCAGATTAGGAGGCCTACCATGTACATATATATGCATGATTCTTGTCGAATTAGGTGTCATATTAAAGAGAATATGTTTTTTCTATCTTGTGAAGTCAATTTCAAGGGGATTATGCAAAATAGTTTTCAACTTTTGGGCAAAAAAGGTAATTTTTTGTCATTTTTGGGCAAAATTTGAATTTTGAAGATTACGTTTATACTCATTATGATACTATGTGCTTTGGGGAGTTCAATGATATTTCCCAAAACTATGTTCCCAAATAGTGTGCAATATATCATGGAAATTTCATAGGAATACACAGACACATTTTTAAGTTATTGTGTGTCAAAGGTCATTGACCTTTAAATGTAAGATTAAAATCACCTTTTTCAGGTCATGGTCAGTTTAGGAAGCCTACTATTTATATATTATGCATCATTCTTGTTGAATTAGGTGTCATATAAAAGAATGCATTTTTTTACAATGTGCAATCATTTTCGAGTGCGTTATGCAAAATGTTTGTCAAATTTTGGGTAAAAAGTGCATTTTTCTTAATTTTTTGCTCATTTTGGTGCAAAGTTTTAATTTTGAAGATTACGTTTTTACTCATCATTATACTATGCCCTTTGAGGAGTTCACTGGTATTTCCATATATGCATCTGCTTTTTGAATTAGGTGCCATATTGATAAGAATAAAAAAAATCCTATCATTTGATCCAATTTTAGAGGATATTAAAACATATTTCAAATGTTGGGCAAAATGGGACAATTTTTTGCTCTTTTTTTGTTGCTCATTTTTGAACAAAAATTGGATTTGAAGATTAAAAATTTTCTCAAGATGATACTCTTTTGCTCTTTAGGTATTTACAAAAAAAATGGTATTTTTCCCCCGAAATTTTCCCTACATAGTGTGCATACAAACAAAAAAATTTCATATAACACTACCAAAATAATACCTTAAACCCAAGAAAACCCACCGTTCATCATGTCAGGGATCATATTTTCAAGCCTATGCAATGTATGTATCTTTCTTGTTAAATAGGATTTAATCAAAAAATAAAATCATATCTACCAATTTTGAGGAGTTAGTTGGAAATTGGCTTTGGATTTAGAGATAAAATGGGTTGGATTAGTTTTGAGTTGGGGAGTTGGTAAGTTGCATTGGGGAAGTGAGTGGGTGTTGGATGGGGATTTTGGGGTGTGGGATGGGGGTTTAAGTGGAATTGACGGCGGAGTTTGGGGTGGTTAAGTATAGGAGTTAGGTTGGGGCAGTTAGGGTGTGTTGAGAAAAAGGGGAGTTGCGTAGGATGAGTTGGGGTGGTAGAGATTTGACAGAGTTTGTGGGTGGAAGTTGCGTGGAAAGATTAAGGATTGTGGAAGTTAGAGTAAAGGGTGTTGGTGAGTTGTTTTTTGGTGTTGTGGTAGTAGAGATTGATTGAATAGAGATTGGTGGTGGGGGGAGTTGGAATTAGGGTGGGCAGTTAGTGTTTGTGCGAGCTGGAAAGTCAAGAGTGGATTGGCAGATTTTGTGTGCATGTGGGGTGGGAAAGTTGGGTAAGGTAGGAGATGGGGGCTTGGTGTAAGAGTAAAGAGGTCCATGGGATAGAGGAGAACACCAAATAAGACCAAAAGTAACCTTCCGCATCACTGATTGCTCACTTTTTTCTATTCTTCCGTTCTCTTTCCTTTGTTGCCCCTGGTCTCCGCCTGCGTTTGCCTCGCTCTTCCCCCTGCTCCTTCCTCTGCCTCATTTCCCGCGCCCCGCTTCCCCTCTCTCTCCTGTCCTTCTCCTCCCTTCCTTGTCCTCCGTCTGCTGTCTGTGCACTCCCCTTCCCCCGCCCCCCTTCCCCCCCCCTGCCGCTCCTTTTTCCTTCCCCGCCTCCCGTTCGTCTTTCTTTTTCCCAGCCCATGTTACAACAACAGCATTCTCTCTTTAAGAAGAGTACCAAGTTGTCGTATTGGTTAACACAGAATCACCCAACTGCTGAATCCCTGATTGTTTACATATGACTGTTTCCTATAGACCGTATTCAATAGACTTCTCATGGCAGCCATAAAGGCCATAACGTATTGCTCTGCAGCAACGCTTTGCGATAAAGTAGCAACGCGTTTGGACATTCGGACACGCGTTGCGACATTTCATCAGCAACGCGTTGCGGTGTCCACCGCCACACAAAATCATGAATATCTGTGACGTAATTTCAAAAATAGATCCACAACGCGTTGCTAGATACTTTGCACGCGTTGCAACTTCACAACGCGTTGCAGCTTCACAACGCGTTGCAAGCTGCACAACGCGTGTAAGGTTAAAGCCATAAGGGTCATACGTATTGCCGCAACGCGTTGTGAGAAAGTCGCAACGCGTTGCGACATTTCGGCAACGCGTTGCGACATTTCAGCAACGCGTTCGGTGTCGGCCAATCAAAATCTGATTTCGTTGACGTATTTCAAAAATATAAATCCTCACAAGGCGTTGCGACTTCACAACGCGTTACAAACCTTAACAACGCTTCAGGCAATAACGTTATGACCTTATGCTTCAAACCGTTGTGAAGTTACACCGCTTGTCAAGCTGCACGGCGTTGTGATGGCTTGCAACGCGTTTTGTGAAAGCCATAGGGCCATAATTAACGAATTGCCGCAACGCTTTGTGGATCGATTTTTTGAAAATACGTCACAGAAATTCTTGATTTTGATTTGGGCCTTACACCGCAACGCGTTGCTGAATGTCGCAAACGCGTTGCTGAATGTCGCAACGCGTTGCTGAAATGTGCGAACGCGTTGCTGAATGTCGCAACGCGTTGCTACGTTTCTCACAAGCGTTGCGGCAATACGGTATGACCTTATGGCTTGTGTACCTTCGCACGCTTGTTAAAGCTCGCACGCGTTTGTGAATATCTCAACGCGTTGTGAAGGCTTCACGCTTTGTGAGTTTCCACAACGCGTTGCTAGATACTTTGCACGTCGTGTGGAGTTTATTTTTTTTGAAATAGTCACAGAAATTGATCATTTTTTATTGGCTGACCCCGCCACGCGTTGCTGAATGTCACAACGCGTTGCCGAAATGTCGCAACGCGTTGCCTACTTTCTCGCAACGGTTGCGCATACGTTAAATGGCCTTTTTATTGCTTGCCATAGACGTCAGCCACCAGACATGTTGGTGGACAAGATGCACATTCCAGGACTAACATACTTAAGCTATCAATCGTATCCTGTTTAGGCGTTGCACGGATCATTGAACAGGTGATGTATTGTCGTACGGAATGCCTTCTAGTCCCCCACATGGCTGGCTATTTATACGGTCTATAAGCAACATCTATTTCTGTTAAAGAGACAACCGGCAACATTTTTAAAAAAAGGGACAGCGGCCCAAATAGGTCAGTCCGATTTGTAGTCAAAGACACTAACTGACCCCTTGAATGACCATTTTTTTTTTGACCTCGCATATGAACCCTCGCATATTGACTTATGACCCCAATAGCCCCTTGTCCTCATTTTATAAGTTTACAATATGAACTTGATCATCATCTTCATCATCCTTCCGCGGCGAGCAGGCGATTACAAGATGTCTCCATGCACATCTATCTTTGACAATGTGGCTATCTGCTCAGCTGTATCATGCTTTATCATACCCTAGCACACGGTGGATGTAGGCTAAATAAGATGTGTGTGGACGTCCAGGTCTCCGTTTGCCATGAGGTGGTATGAAGAGAGCGTTCTTCTAGCAGTGCCTCTTCCCCCTCTGGCAGACGAAGGATGTGTTCCAAGGAACTCAGCTGGGCGATGTCTTACAAATGTGGATAAGAGGCTCGGTGTTGGTCATTGAATATAAGATGGTGTTTTGAGACCCGGTCTTTCCGTTTTATGTCCAGCATAATCCTATATCAAGAGGTAGCAATGCGTTGAAGTTTTGCTTCCATGTCTTGTGATAGCACCCGAATTCACAGCCTAGTGTAGGATGGTCACACAGGTAGTGTTGAAAAACTTGACTTTCAGATATTGGATAATTGGGGGCCTTTCCACAGACGTTCCTAGCTTCCGAAGGCACTCCATGCCAGTGATCCATCACTGCAACTAAAATGCTAGACAAAATTTAACCAAAGTTAGACAACATGCCACAATATAAAGACCCTAAGTGATCCCTGAATGACTTTGACCTTCTCATCTGTTAACTCACATAAGACCCTTGTCTCATGTATATGCATATCTACCAATATGAACTTCATCCATCACTGCACTAAATGCTAGACATTTTAACCAAACTGTATATACACATGCACAAGATATATGACCCTAAGTGAACCCCTGACTGACCTTTGACATCATCAGTAACCCATATAAAACCCCTTGCCTCAATGTTTAAGCATACCAAGTAATGGAACTTGATCCATTCACTGCAACTAAATGCTGACAACATTTAAAAAATTGTATACCAGCCACTGCAACATGATATAATGACCCTAAGTGACCCCTGTATTACTTTGGTCTCCTCATTCTGTGGACCCCACCTAAGACCACTTGCCTCAATTATAAGCACCATTGAACTTGATCCATCACTGCCTAAAATGCTGGACAACAGTTTTAAAAACCAAAGGTAATATACACATGCAAAGATATGACCCTAAGTGACCCCTGAATTATCTTTGACCTCCTCATCTGTTGCCCCACTACGACCCCTTGTCTAAATGTATATGCATGAAAGTATGAACTTTGATCCATCACTGCACTAAAAAGCTAGGCAACATTTTAACCAAAAGTGTATACCAAAATTTGACACAGACAGACACACACAAATCATCTCCCTAAGGTCTTTCCTATCGGACGCCTAAACGTTCGCCCTCATATTTCAACGTTGCTATTTTTTGCAACGGTTTTGTATAAGCTTTTTATATACTTAGACTTACCTGAAATTAATTAAACCCCAATCATTCAAGTCAGGCGCTCTTATGGAGAAACTGAAACAGATTTATAAGATGACGACTCCATCCGGAGTCATTTTTTCTTTCAGGCGATGACGACTGGTTTAAACACAAGAAAGCACTCGCCGGAGTAGATTCCCACGTCACCACCCTGTATGACCGGTCTGTGACCGTTGTTAATTTTTTAATACAATGAGTACGAGTCCTTATGATTTCTGTAATGGTCACATTGTTGATTATCCTACAAATTACCTGGATCTCTTTAAAAACGTCTTATTAATGTTTTGGTGTTTGTTTTTTAATGTGCAAAATAATTCTTCCAAAGGCCTAGACTAGCATTTGCGAGCAAATTGAAGAATTTGTATTTTGTGAAAAAATGCGGCCAGTGCCCACGCGCTTTTAAGCTGAAATTCCCCACGTTTTCAATGATTTACCTCAGATGACTCCTAGATTGCCCTGGGTTCTGAACACCTCAAAACCCAATCTGCAAGGATCATTCTAAGCAGCAATGAACCTCAAATGACTCATCTAAGATCACAAAAGACCCTTACACTACATTATGATCCTTAGGTCACTTTGATATCCATCTATTTTATGTGAAAAAAGTAGCAATTTGAGGCATTTACAAGAATGACATCAATGAATTATTTGACTATCTTTCTTTTAATTGGATAGCTTGTTCTGAACCTCTTATAATGGGACCTAACAGTCAACCTACCTTCAGGATCAGTTTGGAAATATCTATCCATTTCTTTAAAAAACAAACAAGCAGTTTGACATTTTCCAACATTGAACAACCGCTGGACTTTCTATTGCTACTGAAGGCCCTTTTTGAAACTTGGTAAATACCCGTCGATTTCTTGGCAAAAGAAGGCACCATGTGCTAAAATAACCCCTTAATTACTTTTTTCATACCTTATCCAATTCCCATATCATCAAGGCCCCATTTTTTAGGAACCTTGGTGAATCCCAATTTTTATGGGATTTTTTAAAAATATTTAATTATCTTTAAATGAACCCCAGATGAGTTTGACAACTTACCTTCTCTTTGCAGCTGACCACTTTACGTTGCTTTGATGCGCCAGTGAAAGACGCTTCGTGTAAAATGAATGTTTTTATTTTGGATATTAAATTATGTTAAATATAAGTCCCAAACATTTCTGATTATTTTAATGTATCCGTCATGGCAATTAGAATAAGGAAGAGAAGGGACAAAAGTCGGTAAGAACAGGGGGAACTTGCCGAGAATCAATTGGTGGATGACAGAGAAAGAAAAGGGGACAATGGAGAAGGAGAGGGAGAAGAAGAAACGAACGGGGGAAAGAAAGGGGAAGGAAAATCCAAGGGGACGCCTATGATGACTCCCCTCCCCAGACTTACAATGCTTTACAGCGCCTGCAAATGTGCAAGTGGCACATGTAATCTCTCACATTGGCGTGAAAGCTAATTTGTTAACTACGTTACTTGATTGTTTCTTTCTTCTTCCATTTTTCATTTCTTAAATGGTACAACAGAGATTTTTGGGTACCATACCCATATATTGGTGTCATAGTTAGTTCATATACATAGGATATTTGAAAAAATACCACTTCAATGCGGCAGTGGCACATTTTTCACAAAATATGAAATTACTTATTCAATTGCTTCTCGAATGATAGTCTAGGCCAGTGGAAGAATAATAGATCCATTTTAACACATAAAAATAACGTACTTAAAACAGAATAGGGACGTTAATAAAGTTAAAGACGTCCGGAATTTGTGTGCTAACTTTTAAGTTTTTTTTCCATAACTTAAATCAACAAATGTGTCTATTACATGAATATCATAGACCTCGTACTCATTGAACAAACCAAAAGGTCACAGACCGGCCAGGTCAAACGAGGGCATGCGTGGAAACTTGCATACGGTCAACAATAAAAAAAAAATATCGTTTTTCTTTTGTTCATTTCCTTCGCTGCTGAATAAATGTGTCGCCGGCGACAATTATTATGAAAATCGTTCTGTTTACCCATTGTTCTGGTTGGCCATCCATTTTTTCCTGATTAAAAATTTATTTTCTCATTTATTTGAAAGAGATTTCTCACGGAAGTATTTTTGTTTCCTATAAAGAGAGAATGGGGAATATCCCTAGTTTGGTTTTGCTAAGTGCACCTGTTTAGATTGCACAATAGGGAAAGTGTGGAATTCCCCAAGATCTAAACTTAGTAACTTTGTTTATGCTTTAAAGACAAACATTGCAAAGATCTGGGAATTCCCCCTAAAGTTATATATATGAAGTGATGTAAATTCGGGTGATGAATTCCGATTGGTCAGCAAGTGTAAGGTTATGTTTATGAATGATTTAAGGATTATTGTTAGAAAGTGGAATCTATCTGTGAGTAGTTAACTACCATCACTGGGGATAGGATTGCTCCAGCATCCACTACTAACCAGTAGCTAGTTTTACTCTGCATTAAGGATCAGACTCAGTACCTAGTGCCAGGATATGTAATTCCATGTGAGCAAGTTGCTGTAATTATTCTACTGTCGTCTTGAAGCCAAAAGTTGTGAATCAAAATAGGATTTCAATTGTGGACAGATTTATAAATCGTGGTGATTATCTTTGGACTGCTATACTGTGGATTTATTATCGCGAGGATTAATTTAACCGTGTCTTCTTGAACTGCTGGACAAGATTACCTCCAAGGACTGAGAAATTCCCTTGGAATATTACTGTAGGAGTTTTGGTATGAACTTTGTGCTCTGTCATTTTGAAGTCTTTCGCTGTGAGGACATAGCATCGTTGAGCTGCAACGTTTCTTGTGGACATTAGTGTACATTCTTGAGGACAATAAGTATCAGTTATATAAATTGTGTGTATGTGTGATTTTGATTTTGTACTTTTGTTTTGGACATACCAATTCTTGAACCAAATCGAGTAAAGATCATTAAAACTGTTTATTATATATAATCTTAGATCATTTGTGCACAAACAGTAAAAGGCTCACTATTTGTGTTTGAAAGGTATTTCTGACCTGAGCGTCCACGGCCGTCATAACACCATAAGGACGCTGATTTTTGCTTAATAATCAGTCAGGTGAGGGCTTTTGTATATAAAGCTTTGCACCATCAAAATATAGATTTTGAAAAATCTTGAGGGCTCCCTATTTTCTCAAATGTGCCAGTGGTCCCCCTCTTTAACTCCCTAAAGGGCATAGTGTCATAATGGAATAATTTTATCGTGATAATTTTATTTCTCTTTGATATGATACCTAATTTGACAAGAATGATGCATACATGTATGCCTCCTATCGAACCCTGACCGGAAAAAGGCGATTTTCTTGGATTTACAGGTCATTGACCTTTGACACAGAACAACATCAAAAGCTGTTCTGGGCAGTCCTATGAAGTTTCTGTGATATATACACAATGTGGGGGGAACACTTTTTTTGACATAAAACCATGTGAATTCCCCAAAGCATCATAATAATATTAATGAGAAAAATGTAATCTTGAAAGTTCAATTTTTGCCCTTAGGCCAAATGATCAAAAAATGACAAAAAATAACCTTGTTGCCCAAAAATTTGAAGTACACTTTGCATAATCCCCTAGAAATTGATTTCACATGATTAAAAAAATGTATTTTTTTTAGTATGACCACCAAATTCACAAGAATGTGAGCTATGATGGCACATAAAATAACCTAATCTGAACCATGACCTGAAAAAGGCGGGTTTCTTGGATTTAAAGGTCATTGACCTTTGACACGAATAACTTTCAAAATGTGTTTGTGTATTCCTATCAATTTGTTATTGCCATATGGACAATATATGGGGACAGTTTTTTGGAAAAAATACAGTTAACTCCCCAAAGAGCAGCTTATTATCATGTGAGTATAAATGTAATCGTCAAAATTAATATTTTTTCCCAAAAAGAGTAAAAAAATTGACAAAAAATGCCCTTTTTGCTCAAAATTAGAAAACTGTTACATAACCCCTCGATATTGATTTCACATGATAGAAAAAATGGATTTCTTTAATATGATACCTATTCGACAAGAATAAGACATTATGTACATGGTAGGCTCCTAATCGAAACCTGACCTAAAAAAGGCAGTTTTCTTGGATTAAACGTCAGTGACATTTAACACATAATAACTTTAAAATGGGTTTGTAATTCTATGAAATTTCCATTGCTATATGGACAGTGTATGAGGGCAGTTTTAGGGGAAATACAGTTAACTCCCCAAAGAGGAAATATCATGATGAGTAAACTGTAATCTTCAAATTTCTTTGAGTGGAAAAATGACAAAAAATGCCCTTTTTTGCTCAAAATTTGAAATCCATTTTTTGGCTTCACAGTATCTCCTCAAAATTGGTTTCAAATGGTAGAAAAAATTATTCTCTATCACATGATATCAAAATTGACAAAATTTTAATGATTTAGTTATAGTTAAGGAGAATACTAGTGTTTTTCCATAAATTTGTCCTAAGATGACCTCTGGATGACTCCTAAATGGACCCCTAGTTGACCTCACACAGGTTAAATTTCACAACCATCATTTCAGATTGCACCATGACAGAGCAAAAAAAAAGACAAAAATTACTCTTTAGTGTTGTAGCAAAAACAGACAAAAATACTGGTTTAGGGTATGTTTTTTAGTCGTGCAAAAATACTGGTTTAGGGTGCATTTTGTAAGTCCATGTTCACGCAATCATACCACTTGAATACAAGTGCCCCCCCCCCCCCCGGATTTTTTTAACTTTCATTTTTAGCCGAGGAAATCATTTTTTCTGCAATTAAATTCGCTTTGGTCCAATCAAATTAGTTTTTCTCGCACATTTTTGAATGAACGCAAGGATTTGACAAAAATGACATACAATTTCACCATGTATGTCGTCAAGTAGCAACGTAAATTACTTGTGTTTTCAGTTCATGTTATGTATTCACTCCATTTACATGTTCATTTATCAAAAGATGACCGACAATTGTCAAACAGGTACGTTTAATAAATTTTGTAAAGGTTTCCTTAAAGATAAATCTTATCGAAAAGAAACGCTAGACAGTAAGTTATTATAAAATGGATGAGTTCTTCTTGTTTAATTTATCTTTCTTTTTTTTACGATTATACGATTTATCCATAACATAGTTTTGGTTATTTCTTCTTTTTTGATCTTTGATTATGACTTGTTTTGTTGTTGTTGTTTCCTTTTTCTTCTTAGAATTATCAAAACTTTTTCACTGTAGATAAAAAAAAAGAAACAGAACCTTCCCATGGCATATGCACAATCACATTGTATAATTTTGGGAGTGACATCCGCGGACAAAGGTGGAAATTGTTGCTACCGTAGGAAAATTTCTTCTGGATGAAATTCAATCTGGAGATACATGTATTTAAAGGTCCCAGGAAATGAGGCATGATAAAACCGTCCAAATTTACGGGGCATTCCATTCCAATAGAAACAGGGCCACAAAAAAAGGATACACTACCAGTGACATCATTAGGGAAACCTATTGATTTTCAGTCAGTGACATGAATAGATTCACACCAGTAGCCTGGAATGTTCTATTAATCCTGAAAAATCAATAGTCACTAATGATGACATCACCAAACCCAAATATTGAATGCTTCTCGCCAGTCCTTGTAGACTTGAACAAAACCACATCAATTCTTTTTGGCATTCCTGGACCTTTAAGCATTTTAGATGTTAAGTCATTAAAGGTGCATTTAATTTGCAATCCTAGGCGCATTATTTTTTGTTTATGAGTGACTAGATATCTCCCATGAAAATTATTTCCAAATTTCAGTTGATAGTGATGTTGCGTTGTGATGCTATGAGCCAATAGTGTAGTCCTACTGGCTCATAGGTCCGTATTGCATTCTCGGAAAAACAATATTTGGAAATTTTAATCGGGGGGGGGGGGGGACCGAAGCTGGATCATGAAATCCCCTTTTAACCTAGAATAACTAGTGTAAACAATAGATCTAGCCACAGTTTTTACAGTGAACGTGTTTAACAGGGTGGTAGAGCACATTGTAATTAGAGTAATAAAGGTATAATTTTGGGAACAGGTGTCAATAAATACCGTGTCCGCTGAGTTGTCCTACCACCCATGACTATTGTGTTCGCCAATTGAGTGCGTGTGATGATCGTTTGTTCAGCACTGTACCCAAATGGCCTCGTATACAATGTCACGGTTTATTACGTACACGTTGCTATGGTAGCTAGGACACTCTCTCATGGGGGACACTCCATTTCTGGTGACGTTTCAATAGAAGTCCATTGATGCAAATAAGGGATTTACATGTACCATTTTCATTCCGTCACAGCACGACCGCACAACGTCATACAGCGCATGACGAAATCAATTGTATACTTCATTTGCTCAATGGACTTCTTAGGAAACGGGCTACCAATTTCTTTACACCGGTAGTCTTTTAAGACGAATGAAACCAAGCCGATACCATTAGGTTTTACAGTGGAAGAACGAGGCCGAAGGCCATTCTTCCACGCAAAAATAATGGTGTCGCCGGGTTTGGTTTCAATTCGTCGAAAAGTGGTGGGGGTCGAAAAGAGGATACAACATTTCCCAACATCATACCTTTTTCACTGAACACCAGGGGCGGCGCCAGGGTCGGTGGGCAGGGGGGCGCCCGCCACCCCCCCCCCCCCCACCCCCGCGTTTCAAAATTTATGGAAAACTGGAAAAACGGGTTGTAGCAATAATATTACCAAAAAAATTTAGGGGGTTTTTAACCAAAAGAGTTATTTGGACTCGTTTCGCCCACCCCCCCCCCATGATGGTTCGCCAGCCTATGAATTAACTGGAAGCCGCCCCTGTTAAGTGACCAAGGGGGGGTTTTCACTCCGTTGCTGCCCCAGGAGGGTCCATGGGACACCCCCTAATTAACTCATCAGCTTGGCCGATTTTAAAAAAAAACACGAAATTTATACCACAGGGTCATAAGAACAACCACAAATCAGCAATTAAAAAAGACAGTTGTTATTCGGGCTGCACATTAGGGGCACAAAGGTTCAAAACATGAGAAAATTGGACAAAAAAAAAGACGGAAATTTCAAAATGAGCTTGCGCTTACATCAAACTTTATGAAAAACTATTTAAGTTTGAATGAGTCTAGGAAATAATAATAATAATAATAAAAACAGTGCTTATAGAGCGCCTTACACGGAGGTGGGTTCAAAGCCGCTTATAAAAACAACAAACAAACAGTACATATATAACAAGAACATACTTAAATTACAAAATACAAAAATAAACCGGCAACATGTAAATTAATCATCAAAAGTAGGTTGAAAAGATGACCAACAGTCTGACAATTTTAATGTGAAAGGATAGTTGTTCCAGAGTCAGATGAAAGCTTTGAAGAATGAGCGATGGCCATATGAAAGAGAGTTGAAGCAGAAGTAGATTACAAGGTTCATTTGTCGAAGATGACCGTAAATTACGAAATGGTTTGTATTTCTGTATGCGTCTGAAGATTAATTGGTTGCAATCCATGGATACCATCGTAAGTTAAAAACTAATAGCTGTACTTAATGCGAAACACCAATGGCAGCCAATGCATTTTTTGAGACTGGTGTAATATGTCACAAGAGCGCAGTACGAGAGTAAACAAGTCTGGCGGCCATAGTTTTGAATTCGCTGTAGTTTTTTTTTTTTTTTTTTTTTTGTGTCTTTCATAATTTTATTTCAATCTTAGTTCTAGTATTTATTACAGCATCAACAATCTACTTAATTTATAATGTCTCAGTGTAATTTATTACACTATTTTCCTATTGTAAGCTCTGTTCAAACAGAAAACAAATTGGATATTTTAACCATTATTTAAATTTAACTTATCATAATTTAGCTACCATGATACCTTATTCAGTACTGATCAAATTCTCATTTTCTGTGTTCACAAAACCGATATTTCCTCTATTTCAGATATATTTATTTTTCTACGTCCATTTATTTGAAATAATTGAACTTTTGCCTCGAACCAAATTTTCTTTATATCTTACAATATAAGAAACTGTTCAAATAATCCTTCACTCCACATATTTTTGCAGTTTTGTAGAACGCTTTCCCCATTCTTTGTAAAAGAATTCGTGTTGGGTATATATTGCTTAAAATTTTCCAATTCAATGTTATTAAACTTGATGCACAAAAGTTCTTAATTATTTTTCAAATACTTTCCCATCAAAACATGATTTGGGAATTTGGTTTTCCCAGAAACTTTACAATTGGTTTTGTACAGACAAATCTGAAATCATCGTAGTATACAACAACTTAGATATACATTTATTTAATGAAAGACTTTGAAGCCATACGTTAGGCCCTGTTCCCCCTTCATCGTTGTTGTCCCTCTTTCTTTTTTTCCATTTCTCGGAATTGCTGTTTGTAGTGTAAAATAATCGATCATTTCCCCCCATGTGTCTTGACTCTAGTTTTAAATTTTTCGTTATTGACATAAAGTTACCATCTCATCGTACACAAAATTTTATACTTAAGAAAACCCTGTTTTTTATGTTATCCAATCTTTAAAAATATAAACTTTCCAGAATATAACATGCAATTATTGTTTTCCATATATATAATTGACTGGGTCTTCAATTTCTCATTTTCCTTTTTGACCATTTTTTGGTATCTACCATGTAAACATAAGATACGATAGAAAGGTGCATCTTTTGTAAGATCTTGCAAACAGTTTTCGTTTAATTTTGGTATTAGTCATTACATTTAAAAATATGTACCCCTAATTATTTTTGGCCATCTGAAACAAAGGTATATTTTTTCCATGTTGCAATTTTTCCCTCGCTTACTCTCTTAATCCATGAAACCTTTAATGAGTCAAGAAACGAGGGTAGGTGAATCATCTTTAAGCCTCCTTTTTCATATTCATTTATGAGAGTTCTTCGTTTACGTTTTCGTTTGCTACCCCAGACAATTTACATGCGGTTGTGTTCAAATATTTTAAGTGAATCTGAAGGTAATTTCATAATACTTGATACATAAGATAACTGTGCATATAGTAACTCTTTACCAAGACATCTTCCCAACCATCGTTAAATCTCTGTATTTCCAGGTGCTTTAATGATTCTATTTATCTTATCTATTTGCTTGTTCCAATTGTCAGCTATGTCATTCAAGCATTTGGACTACCAGTAACCTATACCAGTGTTTGTACCTAATGTTAGGGGGACAATTTCCAATTTAAATAAAAACTGTTTCTGAATTTTCTATAGCATCTATCCACAACTTCTGTTTTTTAGAATTCAATTTAAGACTGATATAACTGAGAAGTTATTTAAAATTCCAAAGTAATTTTCCAATATATTTATCATTACATAATGTTAGTCGTCCGCAACATTGGTACTCGTACTTCATTTTTTTCTAATTTTCAAAGGCAATTTGATACCTTTAATTTTGATCACTCGTGTATTTTACATGCTAAGAATTATATTGCAACTTACGAATAATAGTGGCAGAAAGGGGACAACCTTACGCTGTATTAGCTATTTGTGAGTCCGGTTTTAGGCCAGAGAGAAGGGATATGCATGGTCAAGACGACAAGTTATGAAGCGATGAACTATGATTTAATAGATTTTATACAAGGCAATTCCCCATATGCGAACCCTATCTTGTTATAAAAGATGAAGAAGCAGAGCGAACAAATGTTTTTATGTAAATATCCATGCTGAGATCATTTTTCCAAGATGCACCGAGGGTGGGTACTCTTGACAGTTTGATTGCAGCTTTTGAGAGTAAATAGATGGTATAGAAGACCCAAATTACCATATATTTAACAAAAAACCGGCAGTTTAGGGATCTCTGTATTTTTTACGGGTGTTGCAAAATACACGTATTTTCCCATAGAGTTTGTTACAGTAACGAGTTTCAGCCAACGTCCAGATGAAATCGTTTGTTTTCAGCACACAAAGGGTTAATTATTTTAATACGTGATACTAATGTTTACTTCCATGTATTGTGTGAACATATATCAGCAAAAAAAATGAGCTTTGGTTACTTGATAATTAAAATTATTCCGATGACTTCCGTTAGTGCCAAAACTATTAATTAACTCATAACGTACGGGCCTGATTTTATTTTGTGGTATGAAAAGAAGCGCCTATTTAAAAGTCAGGACAATTCCCAAAATAAATCGGCCGCAAATAATCACGCGTTGAAGCGGCCCCAGCGCGGAAAAAAATTTGGGGTCCATAGGAAACCCCCCCCCCCCGTGGTCACTTAAGTGTTTAAGATCATCTTTAATCCAATTTTCGCGGAATTTTATAACAAGAAAGGACTGACACCACCCATTGACAAAGCAAAGAAACATACGCAACGAGACGCAACGTGGCAGGCGCGCGCGAACGTAGCCCAAAGTGCGGTATGACGCGAGCACGTCAACCTCCAAATACCGTCAATACGAATCGACCTTCTTCCGGGGTCTCAGTTTAGAGAATAAGGTATGTTTTGGGAAACCGGTTACTCTCTTTACGACGAATTTACCCCAAGGCGATTAACATATTAAGTGGAAGAACGATCCCGGTCGGTAGGCCAAGTTTTCCACGCAAAAATAATGTGTCGGCCGGGTTCAATTCGGCGTCCGGAAGATCGATACCGGTCCCAAAATCATACCTGTATCTATTCCTAAACAGTTTATCATTAAGGTCATCTTGACACCCCAATTTCGCGATGCTTTACGGCTTAAATACACACCATAGAAAAAACCGTTTGAATCAACGATCATACGCAACGAGGACGCAACGTGCAAAGCGCGCGCAAAAGTAGCAAAAAACGTGGTATGACGCGAGCCCTTCAACCTAACAATAACTTCAATACGCAGTGCGTATTACCTGGGTTCAATTAACCAAATGACCCAGGGCATCAGCCAATAAAAGTTTACATTTTAACAGCTGTTAAGAATGTTGTATTAAGCCGTTAAAGCATCGCGAAATGGAGGTTAAAGATGACCTTAAATGATACAGTGTTTAAAAGAGACACTGGCCACATGTGAAAACTATTGCGCCATTCACAGACATTGTTAAAATCGATATTTTGGCATGGGTGTAAAGCTTTTATATACAAAAGCCATCAACCGAAATGATTAAGACCAAATCAGCTTCACTATGGGTAAAGAAACGATTTTAAATTCTACCGTCGGCCGGGTTGACGTAAATCAGCACGACGAAAATGGCGTAGTAACACAAGAGCACGCACTCTGTTGCATGTTTCTCACGCTATGGCACACTGTTTGGACCGGTCTATAACCTTGTGGTTTTAATATCGTGAGTACGAGTCAAAAAAAATATTCATGTAAGTGACACATTGTTGTTTAACGTTATGGAAAACTTAAACAGTTGCCTACAAATTACCTGGATGTCTGATTCCTCATTTCAATGTCCATATCTGTTTTTTGGGTATATTATTTTTATGTGTAACATATATATCTGTTCTTCCAATGGCCCGGACTATCATTTGAGAGCAAACTTAAGAACGAAAATTATTTGTGCCGTGGAAGAACTCGGCTCCGGCCTCGGTTCTTCCACTTTTAAAGATGGTTACCCAAACGTTACACTATTACCAAAAATGGGAGTCGGGAAAAAGTAGTAAGTATATCGTTAGTCGTAAGAAAGCTGGCCAAAATGTAGTGGCGGGGGGTTCCCTATGGTTTATTAGCCTCATGTTTGATGAAATATTATTTTATGTTCTCTATTTACTTGAGAAAACCAATTTCTAAACGGGAAAGAAAAATTCTTTGTTATGAGGGAAGAGCATACAGATTTCCCCACAAGATGCTTAAATAGGAAAACTGAGTCAAGTGTTTGTTGCATATTGATATGCAACAATGGTTTATAAGTCAGAGATCATTCTAGATTGAGCTAAGTACTATAAAGAGCCTGGAGGTTTTCCAAGCTTTGTTCCAAAACAAAACAGATTTCAAAGATAGGTAGTGTTGCCAGGTTGTAGATGATTGCAATGCAGTATGTCATTTATGTGAGACCCATTGGTCAGTAGTGTTAGGCAATGTTATGCATGGTTGATGTTGTAATATCTATTTTTAAGTATTGGATATACTGGTTGTGTATATTGTGTAATAAAGGAGAACTTGGTGAGAAGTTTAAATTGTGCCAGTAGCCAAGAGCTATATAGTATAGGCTTAGCTAGTTTTGATCTGCGATAATGGTAGAATCTGTGTAAGTACATATTAACAGGCCAGGAAATATATATTGGATACCACAGAAGCTTGACAGGCTGTACTGTCTGCTGTCGTCTTTTAGCCAAAAGAGGCTTCGTTTTTGGAAGCAAAAAGGGATTCCAGTTTGTGGTCCTAAATGTGGAGACATTGTTGCAGCAGGCTGTTGGTGGTAGGAATACCTGGATTGTATTGAAGAATATTAGTGTCGTCGAGGGAAAATGAAAACCACCGTTTCTTGAAGATCATGGACAAAATTTCTTCAAGATGAGAAGATTCCGGGATTTTTACCCTTTGATTTTTATATGAACTTGCTTGAACCTGTGTTGTAATCCGTTTGAGTGTTCTTTCTCATGACAGGCAACTAAAAAACCTCTAGGGTCCTGGCCCTTTGTTAGACGAGAGTAAATCATGATCATGTCAGTTGATACGGACATGTTCACGAATATCAAAATTAGAAGCATATGCTGCCAAACATTTTCTCCCCCGATAACATTTAGAGATATCTATGTTTAAGTTGCATTCACAAATAGTTCATTGGTAGAACACCAGGGCTGTCACCTTCGGGAGCCTAGTTTTATCCGTTTTAGGATAAGCGACTCCTGATATATCTCCCTCGGTGAAGTGACTAGTAGGAAAAAAAAATTCACCTTATGCGGTTTATTTTGTCTATTATAGTGTGTTCTGAGGTCTCTGTGCTTTGGAACAGGAATAGGCGGTTAAAACCTGGTTTTGGACGCGCTCAACCATTTCACTTCCCTCTGAGCATATTGCTGGAGTTGCTGTAGATCCATCTGTATGAATGCCTTTGAGCTTCTGCTGAGCAGATGAAATAGCTCGCCTGAGTGCAAAAGAAGTTTGGCTGCTGTATAGGTTATAGCCTTTCTCTTCCTTCAGGAATGCCCAAGGATGCAGGCATTTGGTGACTGATGTACTGCAGAAAAACCTCTCTCCTTCCTACTTCTATTGGAAAGTAATAAGTAGACCATCCTCTGTTTTCACAGTCAGCCCACTAGATCTTGTATTTGCACTTATTTATTGCATATGCATTGGATAGGTTCCCATCCATAGGGACCCGTCAGCTCTATGATGATCTCTGTCTTTGTTGTGGATAGAACAAAGATGGTGATATTGGTCCTCTAAGCTGCTCAGTGAATTTATGGAGGGAACGCTTGTTTGTTTGTGTTCCTTATCCATCATTGGCCTTCTTCAGAATGGTTGGTTGGCTCTGTATTAGGCATTGGTATAAGAATGGGTTTCGATAGGTTGTTGCCAATCAGCTGTGCGAAAGGCTATTGTAGAGAGGGAGTTCAGATTCGCGGGTGCTGCTATGGTTTTTTCTGATTGGCCTCTACGACGGGACAGTGCCAGACCTGTAGAGATTGCTTTCAATGTTGGGTCATGGCGACAGTTGTATCTTCGCTTTGTTACGGAAGTAGCTACAACCATTGAGGATGTGGAACAGTGGACAATGACGATGATGACATCATTGGCAGAGTCCAGGATTGGTCTTGCCCCACAGCTTCAGCCTTGGCAGGGGATGGAAGTTGATCATGAATGATTGCGTTGATGGGAAAGACAGAAGAAGCTCTGGCCGTCCAGATTACAGGACAGACTCCAGTTCAACACTGCTTGTTTCGCAACATCCGTAAAGATTAGACCAAAATGTCTTCCTCATCTAAATCTTTTATTAGTCCGGTGATGCATTTCCTTTGTTCTTGATGGACCACATATTCTTTGGGTTCTCTTGTTACCTTAGACGGCTCGTCGTTCTGACCTAGCCATTTCATTTAGAATTGATGCCGTTTTTCTTTTATACCAATTCCATCTGGCTTTCGTCTTTAGGTTCCATGATTTTCTGTAGAGTGTCTGTATACTTTCTATCTTTAGAGTACTTGTTTAAATGGGACTTATAGTTACTTGCGTACATTTGACTGATGTGGTTAGCTTTTTCAGTTGCAGGTCATAGTGTTTCCTGCTCCTGTACAGAGCGCTTGTGGTGGTGCATCTGCTTATACCTTGCCCAGTGCTTCAGGTATTTGTTTTTTTGCAAGTAGCTCCAGGCCTTTCGACGTAGGAAATTGGGAAGTTTGGCAAAATTGGGAAGTTATAGATGGTGGAATTCCACGTCAGTTTGGGTACAATAGAATTATTGTATATCCATAGCTCATAGGCCCACGCAGTTGACTTGAATTGGTTTGTTTTGAAGTATTTCTGTTCAGCTTTTGCACATAACATGCATACCATGTCTCTGATGGTATTGGATCCTATCAGGTATTGTCATATTTTTGGCTTTCATTTGACCCGGATGACGTTTCTGGGAGATAACGCTTTGATTATGTTAAACTAGAATATACCTACATTCATATTTGTTATAGTAGATTTCCAAATAAGTGAGAATCATTAAAAGTTTTAGAGGTCTGTCCATCACCGTGAGAAGAGGAATGATTTAATGGTCACAGGTAAAAGTTTATGGTATTCATACAATGTTATAGTAGGTAGCTATTAAATATGAGATACCTCATATATAGATTACTGTCATCTGATTGGTTTAAAAGTGGAGGCATGATTTCAACTAGCTTCAGAATTGAACCAAAAATGAAAAACTATGCCCTGGGAGAGGAGGAGAGCGGGCATCTCGTTCATGAACTATGCCCGGGCCACACCAAACCTCTTTAGCATAGAGGAATGCCCGTACCGAAGTTACGGACATCATCCGTATTTGAGTGTACATATTGAGACTGGTGGTAAGAGGATGAATAATCAGACCGTATTTGCTTTACTCGTATGTTGGGAAAGTTCTGTGCTGGTAGTGTGTAAAGTCTGATACCAAACAGGGGAAGAGCAAGAGCAAGGGAATGGCAGAATCGCAGCCATCAGTAGGGCTATTCATGCTTTGAGGTTGTTGTTACTGCTCGTACGTGAAACCTATCCCCTCTGATGTTGTTTGACAGCGACCTGTCATAGCGCCATCGGCGTCGCGCTTTGCCTTTGGAAATAAAATGGCTGCGCCCATGGCATCGGCAATCAGGTTTGACGGGTCGCTGGCAAACGATTTCTACCGTTGATAGCAACATAGATCCAAGATTCGCATAAATTCAAGAGGACAAAACATTGTGTTATAGGTGAATGTAACAGAAATATAAGTTGGAATATCACATTTAGTCGTAATGTGTGTGGTGTTTTCATCGTGTTAGGGAAATGATTGAAGCGGTGATTGTAAAAGTTGCTGACTTCGGAGCTGCAAGGAAAATTGTACACATCTTGCCGACAAAAAATGGCAAGAAGTCGATTACGGCGATCCGTTTTGGACTCCAACATCACTTCCTCAACACAGAAGGGTTGATTTTTTTTTTTTTTTTTTGTTCGCTAATTCTTGACAAGTTTTGGACCCTAAGTTACACAAAATGTTAAACTTAAACCATGTCAGGCACGCTATGACAACATGGCCTACAGCTAATGAGCTACACATGATATAGGACTGTGTTATGACAAAAATCTATATATTCGGTATATAAAACAAATATTGACTGCTTTTATTCGGAGCATGGTTGAACTATAGGCCCTCGGTGATCTCGTAACCATACTAGGCCCCTCGGCTTACGCCTCGGGGCATAGTATGGTTTCGAGATCACCTTGGGCCTATAGTTTCAACCATGCCCCTCATAGCAGTCAATATTTGTATAATGTTGACCTAAAATCAGGATGAAAACACCACAATTATTTCATTAAACGTTGTTATTTGAACATAACTTACATTTGACACTGCAAAATACATTCCTTATCACAGCATTGGAGAAATAATGCATTCTTATATCACTGCACACTTAAATACTACTAAGTTTTTATTTGGCCACAAACATGGCAACATTGTATTCAGAGATTAGAGCAAAGCGGATTTAACACCGGGCCAACCATGGCATAAGTCCACCTCACTAACAGAGCATTATAGAACTGAATGCATCTGTTACCAATAAGCCGATTCTGTATAGTCATGATAGTAGCTTTGTACCATGGACAAAATATGTTTTGTAATGGCAACAAAGGCCTATCTCCGCATGGCCGGGGATTGAACCCCATATCAATATCCCCATATGCATGGAGTCTCAACTATTTGAAGGTAATCTTACTATAGTCATATTCTCTTGCCATAAGTAAAAGCGCCATGCGCTGTTCTTTTCAGTTTAGACAAAAACACCTTTCACAGCCGATGTATGTTTAATATGTGAAAGATGCAATCAATGAAATGTATTACCTGCTACTATATCGATATGAACAGAACTCGAAGTTTTGAAACCTATGTCTTAGATGACATTTCTCAATGACAGACCTTTTGAAAAAAATATTGCCTCAAATGAGATGAACAGCTTGTATCGTAAAAACGGATGCACCTACGATTTTATTCGTCGTTTCTTCTTCTTGCCCACTTTTGTTCCTGTTTCTGATCCTTGTGATATGGATACTAATATAACTAAGCGGAAAACTTACCACACAGATCTGCCAGCAAATATGCGCATTGACTTTGGAGACGATGAATCGAAGCCATTCTTACATCGTGATGTACCAGAAGCCATGGGAATTCGCATGATATTCTACAAAGCTCGAATGGTCCATATACAAGTTATTTCTATCTTCTAGAACAGGATGTACGCGATGATGAGTTTAACCAGAGTATTTACGCCTCACCAATTCACCTGAAACCGTGTTTAAAAATATTCAAAAAAAGCTATTTAGAAATAAAAATCAAAAGGCACGGTTCTGTTACAGCTGTGGGCGACTGATATGGCGACGGCGCTCAGCGAGTCGGCTTCGTTGAACAGCCAAAAGAGGCGCCTGTTTGCAACGTACCGCTTGTAAACATCTTGATCGATATGAGACATTTTTAGCAGTTTCAGACAACGAGAATCAAACTTCTGATCAGTAATTAACAGCACACAGCACTAATATGAAACATCCTGGGCCAAAATAACCGAATAGACTTACCGCGGGTTTGCACCATTAACGTCCATGTCCAGCGTCAATACCGTAGATTAGTATCCCACTTGGCCTGATGGGGGTTTCTGCGTTGCACTCCAGATATTCCGCAGCTTCTGTCGGAAACCAACCAAACTTTGCTATTCTACTGTCACAATTTCACAACCTATTTCGATGAGCATTGTGGCTTTAGACATATCTTCCAAGCGACTTCAACAGATTAAACCGGGGCTTTTGTTTTTGCTTTGAAAAACTCGCGATCGTTGCATTTTTATTTCTAGGCAATAACCAAAACTCAAGGTCCTCGACATAGGTGTCTTCAAAGGTCTGGCTCAGTTGCAAGTATTAGAATTTTATCGGTAATGCAACTGTCACACCTACCTAGTGGTACATTACTTGGATGGTCAAATCTAAAACAGTTATTTCTTAATAGAAATAATATTTGTAGTTTAATGCTGACCTGATTCATGGTTTGTTAGACTTTAGTATAATTCTACATAACAGAAAACACGTTAATGACTTTAAAGAAGCCTATTTTAGTTACATTAACAAATATACAAGTACTCTGCATAGCATTTAACTCCAGACTAGGTCTAAATGAGTCCAGTTAAAGTGTAAACGGGCTCTGATGGATTGAGAAAGCTAAAATATTAGATCTGTCCAATATAAAATTGTCCGCCTACAATCTGCATATTTCAAAATATTAATAGTCTCGAAATTCTTATACTGCTCCGGAAACGTTATGACTGAGCTACTTCCAAATGCTTCCAAGGTTTAAATCGATTAAATATGTTAGACCTTCAGGAAAATTTTTTATTTTCCAGGACATTGTCACCTATTAATTATTTAAGTATTGTCAACTTTAAAAGTGGTTATTATTGCAACAATGATCTCAAGGCCCATTGCTCACGCTGTATATTCAAGTCTTATCCAATTGACAGTGTTGGGGTTGAATAGAAATAAGCTAACGCAGCTACCTGTAGACATATTCAAAGGAAGGGAGTGACTTATCAGTATTAGAATTGCCGACAATAGTATTGAAAATATGACGCTGCATATTCAAAGATCTTATCCAATTGACAAAGTTAACGTTGAATGGAAATTAAGCAACACAAGCTACCAGTAAACATTTTCAAGGGATTACGTAGTTATCAGTGTTATTACCTGTATGACAGTAGTATTGAATTCATTTCACGCAGACATATTCAAAAACCTGTCTCAAACTTAACCGAGTTAATAGTGTGGGATGGTATGTCAATGAAACAGTTCCCGTATGATTTTGCTGCTAAAGTTGATTTTCTGTGCTTTGTTTTTCTTCAATAGGGACCAGGCAGTCAGAAAATGATGGGGTGCAAATTTTCGGACTGTTGCCCCCTTCCCCAAGGGAGAGAAAACGTTATACAGGGAAAAAATTAAAATCGAGTCAAATTGTGTCCTTAATGTACAATAACATGTTAGTCTCCTTATACGGATTAAAAAAAGTATAATTTGCCTAGGTTCCGACCTTTAGTTAAAGGGGTATAGCCCCGATAATGGTTCAAGGTCATCGGGGTAAAAAATTACCCATTCAGATTTTGTTGAAATGAGTGATAAGTTGTTTGTATTGTCTCACAGGGATCCACAAATGTATTATTTTACAGTGTGTGACATTTGGTTGGGTAATTACATAGCAAAATGTAGCAAGGGTCTACATGGTCTATGGGGGTCACCAAACCTTTCCCTGATGTCGCAATGGTGTAATCACCAAAACAGTTAAAATGGCATTTCTGTTAGGTATGACACAAGGAATAATTGACACCATTTCACAACCAAAATCGAAGCATTTACCCCCAGGGTGAAAACACTCTTGAACCATTATGGGCTATACCGCTTAACTAAAGGTTGTAACCAGGCAAATAATACTTATTTTAATCCTATGAGGAGAGGAGAGAAACGCGTTAGTATACATAAAAAACAACAATTTGACTGATTTTAAAATTTTTCCCTTGTACTAACATTTCCCCCACTTGCAGGGAGGGGGCATCAGTCCGAACATTTGCACCCCATCATTTGCTGACAGCCAGGTTAGGCCCTACTGAAACCCCAACAGCAATACAAATCAATTTTAGCATGCAATCCTACGGGAATACAAACCAACCCACCACATAGAAGGGAATTGGAAATAAAATAGCCACAGGTAGCTGTAGACAAGTCCAAGGGGATTACGGGAGTTATCCAGTGTAGCCTTGCGTAGCAAGGTAGTATTGAATCAATGCACGCTGATGTATTCAAAGATCTTATCCATGTGACAGAGTTAGGGTTGAGTGGAAATAAGCTAAAACAGCTTACCTGTAACATATTCAAGGAAATTGCGTGGAATTATCAGTGGTTAGCGTTGCATAGCAATAGTATTGAATCATTGACGCCGATATATTCAAAGATCTTATCCAATTGACGGAGTTAGGGTTGGGTGTGAATAAGCTAAAAGAGCTACCTGTAGACATATTCAAGGGGTTGTGTGAATTTATCAGACGTGTTAGTCTTACAGAGGCAATAGTTATTGATCATTGCACGCTGATATATTCAAAGATCTTATCCAATTGACAGGAATTATGTGGGTGGAAATAGCTAAAACAGCTACCTTAGAACATATCAAGGGATTAGCTGATTTATCAGTCTTTAAATTTGCATAACAATAGTATCGAATTATTG
>JAMKCH010002664.1:0-42451 GCA_023653785.1 Ophioderma brevispina | reverse complement strand
AACTAAACTTGCTCATAATTTGTATTATTTAGATCATATTTTTTGCATACTTATTGATAGTAGTTCATGCCCATGAATGAAGAATTGAGCAGGGTGTGTTGGGGCTATGGAAGGGTGGACACTTAATTCTTAACCTTAACACGACTAACCAGAAACCCAAAAGCACAATCTAGCCTCTAATCTTTACCAAATGTTAACTCTAAAATGTTGCTTAGAAACCAACTGAATTAAACGATTAAATATAAACCCACTGGGAGAGTGGAATATTCAAGGGGCTGTTTTCGCTCCTTTCGCATGCTCAAGAGACCTATGCACTATCATATGTCAAAATTAAATTTATTTTTAGCTGGAGTGGCTATATTAGTTCCCAATGTTTGAATAAAATTTATATTTAACTCAAGTGACTTTACGCTCCCAACATGAACCCTGTCATCCAGGCGAACATATAAAAAAGCTTTTTTTGACCACCATAATTTCGGTTGTGATGTAGATGTTTAACTTAAAAAAAAAAGCAATATTAGCACATTTTTTTGAAGAGCGCCCTCAATTTTTCAAAAATTGAGATTATTACACGGTTGCATTGGTAACGGGCTATAAACTCGATACTGTGAATGGTTAAGCTCGAAAATGTCTATGTGTCACAAACGAAGGACTTTTTGTAATTAGAATAATAATATCGGATCCCGATTAATAATTTCAATGGCATGCTAAACGGCCTTCCAAGTGAAATAGCCGGGAAATAGCACCATGTACATATCTACTATCCATCGTTGTTTTATTGGTTCAGGCAAGTCAAGTTAGAGGTTATTTTTCAAGGTGGCACTATTTCATCATGGATGGACATACAAGTAGCATTTCCAGCTCCGCCGTTAAGGCCAATCTGGGATCCCAATTTTAATTACAAATTCACTTATTTTATGATAAATACACATTTTTTAGCCCTATTCTCGTTTGAAGGTATAGTTTCATAGACAATTACCAATATAACTCTGCAAAATATCAAATTTGAAAAATTCGGGGCGCTCTTCAAAAAAAATTGCTATATTGATTTAAAATCCAATAGCTAAGAGAAGAAAACTTGATGTTAAGGCACTTGAGAATGACCAAAAATGAACACCAACAAATTTCTCCATTTTTGGCTATTAATAATAGTCCTTATGCATCGTAGAAGAACGCAGCGTGTTGCGTGGCTTAACGCCCTACTAGTTTTTATGGCGCTTGTTGAATTGCTTGAAAATTTGGAGTTGTGCCAAGCTGAGATGTTATGCCAGAAACCTATGTTACGGATTTTGATTTGGTTGGTCTTTATGTCTTTATGAAGGTGTTTTGTGCGAGAATTGATTTTCCGAGTATAAAATTAGGCATGTGTTGGGACCCGGTCCGTCATAGTGAAGATTGGAGAGGAGGGCGGTGGTTTGATTAGCGATTTGTCCTGTGGTTGTGCGTGGTTGGAGTTGAGTGGCTAGGTGTCCTTGCGATTAGAGTATGGGGTTGTGTTATGAATGCGCCTGACTTTGTGCCTCTTTATTATCGCAAGGATCTACCTACACCATCATGCAACTTACTCACCGTGTTCCCCGCCCGTGTCCGAATAAAAGTTGCCTCTTGTGAATCCAAACGGAGATGCTTTGTGTTGTGGTACATTATTTATATCAGTATTATATAGTCCACTTCATGACATAATTTCATATTAGAAGCCCTCAGATATCCAAAGTTTTTTGGCCATCCATGTCCAAGATCCCTAGAGATTGTGCTAATAAATTTCATGAAGCTCATCGCTGTTTACTATCGTTGTTCGGCTGTGTTTACACTCATGTGGGGATTGCCCAAGAGCGTGATCCAAGATCTCTTGAAAGTTGAATGAACCTATTCATTTTCCCTGGCGCGTGTCGCTTGCATTACTTTCCAAATAAGGTAAAAACAAATAGAAACCATTGGCGGCAAGCGACCCCAGATTTCAACCCCTCTTTAGAGATTTAAAAAAACTTTTCTCACCATGTTCATATGATTAAACACGCGAGTATAAAAATTACATGGTGTAAGGTAGATCCTTGTAGAGCATGCAATCCTTGAGACATCCAACGAGGTCATTTAGAATGACCTTTGATAAGTGCTTGAAAATCAATGGGCAGCACATCAAGTGGTCCTGGGGTTTAGCGCGGTAGATCAAGTAGCCCTAATTGAAAGCTACCGTATTTCAATAATTTCTCGCCTGCTTACCAGCCAAGCGCCCGAGTCATGCGAGTTGATTTTGGTGTGCCAGATTCTTCATTTGTTTTTTAACCCATCCCTCTACCATCATATTTTGTTAATTTAGAGCAATCCCATGCAATCCAACACCCACCCCCCCGCACCATCGCAATCATGAAGGTTCATGAAATGCATAATGGCGAGAATTTATGGTCGATTTTGAGATTCATAACGTCATTCAGCATTAGAGTTTAATTGCCATTGCTACAGTGTTATGTGCGATCTCCCACGGTAAAAACCGAGAGACCGTGAAAGAAAGGTGGGTACTAAGAAAAAGGGGGGGCCAAAAAGATATGCGTGGAAAGGGGGGGGGAAGGGGAGAAGAGGGAAAGATTAGCGGTGGGTGAGGGAGAACTGGATGAGTGATGGATGATCGGATGAGGGTTAGGGGGGGGAATTAGAAGGGCGGAGTAGAAGGGATAATAGAAGGAGTGGAGGATGGTGTAGGTTGTGTGGGAGTAGAGTCATGGGGGGGAGGGGATGATTGTATGGTAGGTAGATGGGTAGGCGGGTGGGTGGGGGGTTGAGGAGGGCGGTTGAGTAGTGTTTGTTTTGTGTGGGTTGAGTTGGTTTGGTTGTGTTGGGGTGTGGAAGGGGTTTGGAGGAGGGGGGGAGGGGGGATAAGATCGGGAAGGGGGGGTGCCATGGTAAAGTCCTGAGTGTTCCCCCGTGTTGCGAACGGGGGTGTGTCCCTTTTATATCCATCAGCGTGCGACTTTCTATGTGTGGGCTCTGCAGCCATCGACATTGCCAGGGTTCTGCGGCTTTGGATATCCGATGTGTATGCACTTTTACCGGCTGCAGGAACTTGAATTAGCTGCGAACAACTTTCATGTGTTGTGCTTGTTCAAGTGGTGCGTAAATCAACGGACAATTATATCAGGGGTGTGTTTTTTAAAACAAATGGAGACAACTCAAACAAACACACTAGAGTAATAATTGTCGTCAGAAAGCACATAGATAGCTCAGAATTTGTCTTACTAATGTATCATACAATGTTTCCAGTCATACCGCATTGAGCGAGGGGTACACAAAATTCGGAATCCTTTACGTGTGGTACAATTCGAAAAAAATTTTTAGATTCGCACAATAAGATCCGCGAAAATGGTGGTGATTGGCAATGTCGCGGGAAAAAAGGGTTGCCATTCGAAATATAACTTGTTTTACCGTACCCCCACTTTTATTTCCGAGACTCTGGCAGTCATGTTTTTGTGTTGTAGTGTTAAGAATTGCAGAAGCCCTGACGGCACATGACTTACTCTGGTCGTATGTCCTTGCCCAGGTAGACATGAATCGCAATGAAACCCTAAATATACGAGTAAATCAACGCCTTGTGATCGGAGTGACGTTTTCATTATGGGACCGCTCTATTTGCAATTACGCCCAATGAAAAACTTCAATCACGGTCTAGGGAGTTTCATTGTTCCTTTTACTAACATGAGATCGATTTACCGTTTTCCGGCAGTCAACATTCCTGCACAGTAATAAGTAATAGAACACAAATTCTTGGATCCGAATTTTATAACAAAGTTCTGGGGATTTTCTATTGAAGGAACTTCGATTGTTTTACTACTATTATATGGGCACCTGCAGAGTTCCGAAGGGCTAACGATTATTAACTTGTTACCAAGAAGGGGGGGCCGGGTTGGGTGACATGTTGAGACCTCATGTGAACCTTTGATCTTCAGGTGACATTTGACCTCATGCTAAGTACAAAATGACAACCCTTTCCCGCAAGGCTTTGTGTACAATTTTATCTGGAGTTCCGTAAGACACATTCCTTATGTAACTGGTGGCAGGAGAGGATTACAGAGTGTTCGACCTGAGTATATTTGGGCATATTTCACCACCAAATTACATATGCAAATGCGCGTCAATTAATATGCCAGACACTGCTTAATCACTAGTATGTTTTGAAACGGTTCAGTTCGATATGCAAATTTTCATGCATGCAAACGCCGTTATGGTCGCTATCTTTGACCCATTTCAAATTTGGTGATACAATGCAGCTTAGGTATGCAAGTGAGCTTTAAATATGCCTAATTGCTGTATCGCTTTAAAAACAATACATCAATATGCAAAATAATTTGCTCCATGAAAACCACTAATAATTCCATACCATCTTGTGTGTGAATCATAGTACCCCCGAGGAGGGTGGGGTGTTGGGGAAGGGTGGGGGTGTTGTGGGGTGGAAAGGGTGGGGTGTTAGGGCGGGGTGGGTTTTAGGAAAGGTGTGGGGGGTGTGGGCCGCGTGTCCCTTGCCGGTTATTGTGTTCGGCGGGAACACGGGTAGGGTTGGTGTTTGAGAGAAGGTTGGGAGTAGCGGAGTGTGTGTTTGAGTGGTCGACGAGGTGCGTCGGTGAGGGGTCGCGTGGGGTTCCTCGGGAGGGGAAAGGGTAAGGTGCATCGGGGAGGGGGATGTGTAAGGTGCATTGGGAAGGGCTGGGTAGATGTTGTGGTAGGGGTGGGGTGATGTTATCTGTGACCTCATGTTACCTTTGGTGCCATTCATTTGGGAGGGTCGTGTGCATCAGGGAGGAACGGGAGTGACCTCATGTTACCTTGTGGCCCATTGACATTGGTGGCCCCATGTGACCTGGGTGTCCTCTTGTGACCTGTTTGGCCCCATGTGGACCTTGGGTGACCCCATGTGACCTTGTTTACCCATATTACCTTGGTGCCCCATGTGACCCTGGTGACCCATGTGACCTTGGTAACCCCATGTGACTTGTTAACCCCATTTGACCTTGGTGTACCACCCCATGTACCTGGGTACCCCCATGTTACCTTGGTGACCTCGGCGACCCCATTGACCAAAACTCGCGCCCATTTTACCTCGATGACCCCATGTACCTTGATGACCCCATGTGACTTCGATGACCCATGTTACCTTGGCGACCCCTGTGACTTTGGCGACCCCCTGTGACCTTGGTGACCCCATGTGACCGTCGGTGACCCCAATGTCCCCAGAAAATCGGACCTCATGTCCCATGGTACCCTCATCACCTTTGTTCCATTCACAAACCACAATGGCAGATGACACTAGCGGATCGCACGCCCACAGGTGCCACCTCCAAAAAGGTGGATTTGTCACATATTTATTGGTTTCAGGTTTCCATAGTTTGTTTCGCCTGAACGAATGTTCAGGAGGCACATACTAGTCCAATTTCCTGTGGTGTCCGTGGCGTCCGTAAGGTCCGTCACGATGACAGGTTAAAACCTTTCTTAAACTGCTCTGCAAGGTTAACGCTACATCCCCGATTTACTTCAACTTGATGGATTATAGAGTGTGTGCCCAATACATTATGTGTAGCTTTTTGGCTGCATTATTTGCATCTTCTATGAATTTTTATTAGCTTATTTGCATATATTTTTCAGACATTTCGGTTTTAACCTTTTTTGAAAATGCTCCTGCTGGCCTAAACGCTCATCCCGCTTTACTTACTACGTCCACTTGGTAGGGTGATAGAGTGTTTCCAAAATATTAATGTGGTAGTTTTTGGCTGCGTTATTTGCATATTCATGACTATTAATTAGCCTTATTTTGGCCGTCAAATTGATACCTTCCCTGCGAGGCTTGGTGTGCAAGTACCTGGGTAATTCTTAAGGCCCTATAATGATGTAACTTGGTGGAAGAAGTGGGTTAAGAGTTCTCAACTGATTTGATGTTGTGCATATTTCTGGAAGGAGGGTAGAGGGAGGGGTTAGAAGTCCCCCTTACAGTCTGCCCCTTATCTACATTAATATGCAAAAATCAGCTAATCGCTATAAGTTTTATTTTTTGAAACGTACATCGGATATGCAAAATGCCATTCACTCAACGACACCCCATTATGGTGCGCATCTTTTGCCATTTGAAAGTTCCGATACATGCGGCTTATGTAGCCAATGAGCTAATTAAATATGCGGAATTGCTGTCTCGCTTAAAAATGGTTCTCGGAGATGCAAAATTACCTTTGCTACATGGAAAACTACAATACCATACGTCTTGTGTGGGAATCATATGGAGGGGAAGGGTGGGGTGTTGGGGAAGGGGGACGGGTGTATTGTTGGGGGAGGGGCAGGGTGGGATGTGCTGGGATGAGAAGGGTTGGTATGTTGGTGAGGGGTTCAGGGTGACGTGATTCACTGGCAAGGTGTGTGCGTCGGGGAGGGGGTTGGTGTGCGTCTGGTTGGAGTCGTGGTTGGGTGTTCGGGGAAAGTGGGGTTGTCGGAGAGTGGTTGGGTTCCTCATGTGACCTTGTGTCTTCGTGTGACCTTGGGACTTTGTGTGACCTTGGTGGACTTTGTGGTGACCTTGGTGACCTGGTGACCTCGTGGTAACCCTTGTGATCTCATGCAACCCTTTGGCCCATTCACAAATCGGTGTGTGCCAGAGAGAAGTCCGGGTGGATGCACAGGAGTTGGGGGTTGGGGTGTCGGGGAGTGGTGTAAGGATACTTGGGCTAGGGTGGGGTGGGGTGGGTGGTCGGGGTGGGGTAAACCTCATTGACTCAGTTTACCCATGTGACCTTGGTACCTACAAGAATGTCAACTTGGTTACCGCATGTCACACTTTTGACCCCATTCACAACGGCGACGGCAAGACGACACCTACGGGTCCAACTACCGCAATTTATTTTTCATACAAGGCGGTTACACTTTTTTAAAATGCTCTCTGGCCAAACACTAAATGCCCAATTTACTTCAAAAAACTTACATCAACCAATTGACATATACTCCCCGCCTACAAATCCGAACGATGTTGACATGGCCATCAACGTGCTCAGACTTGCTTTCAAATGAACGCCCAAGCCAGCTGGATAATCTCTCAAACTCCACATCATTCTTTCGTTATCCATCATTACGGACCAGGTCATAGCAAACACATACGCGAACAAACACCGCTCTGGCATTTTATTATTATAATTCACCTACATCCCTACATACCTTTTTAATCCCGTAATTTATATCGTCTGATTGTTAGCGGGGAGTATATGTAGAGAAATCAGATATTTGCCTGGTGTTCTCAAAAGAGAGTAACTTTAGACCTTGGACTAAACCAGAGTTACTCATCAGCCAACTCTTTTCCATCAACATGGCTCCAATGTGGAAATTAACCATGAGTAAAGTACTCAAGATAGGCCCGAAATGCCCATCCCATGAGGGATTTTATCACCCACCCGTGATGAAAAACTTGTAATATGCTAAAAGCGAAAAGGTCCCCTCATGTAGGACTAACTTGGTTCAAAACCCAAGTGTAAAGTTACGTTCCTTTTAAGAATACCTAGGTATTTCTTTAATGTCTGGCCCTGTAATCTCTGCCGGTCTATCACCTAGACAAACACATAATTAAATTAAAAAACTAATAACAAAAGCCTCAGAGTTGTTTAGCTCTACAATATTGTTTCCGCTACATGTATATACCACTATATATACGCAGAAGCAAAAAAAACAACCTGCTTATTCTTTCCATCCCACCTTCCATTCAAAACATTTCAACATGTACAAACATAGTGAATTTCATCCAAGAAACTACTCACATTCTTCGAGGTCCTAACTGATCACTGATAGCCTCATCCCCAGGGACCCAAAGTTTTACAAATGTGGTCAAAATTTTTTGACTATCAGTGTGAAATCTATTTCCTCATTTCCCCTGTTTTGAGCCACAATTAGCTTTAAAAATAAACTATTAATAGGCCTACTGTATCATTGATGCTCGGTTTCACAGATGGCTATAAATCCCGAAATCAAGTAATCGGACAGAGTTTTGACCTAGTGACCTGCTTACTTATATCTGTTTGCAAACAATGGCAACATGGGGCGGCTTTTAAAATCGCGGATTTGCTAAGTGTACCCTTCAGTTTGTCAGAGTTAAATCTGATTGGCCGCTTCACAAATAAAGTAGTGTAGTGACGTCATATAGTTACCTTGGACAACAAATGAATGGTACTTGTGGCAGAAACTATGTTTGTTTCTGTATTAACTCTGTGTTAGTTTGGAACTAATTTCAATTGACTTTTTTGAGCCAATGGATTTTAGAAGGAGGAGGAAGGTGTGAAAAACTCTTGAGAGCCTCTTGGAATGTAAAGTCATTAGTAGATTTATTTGTTAGCGTTCGATTTCCATGGGAGTTGTGCTTGAAAAAAAGACTTCAGTATTGTTCTTCTTGTCTGGTATAAGCGGTGACACCACCCCGTATTGAATTTGATGTTGTTTAAAACGCCTTTTGGTTTCTAGCCTAGAGGAAGGGAAGGGGTAAAGGGATATAAGCTAAAGAAACTTGGAAGTTGGACATCCGTGGCGGGGATTCGCACCCAGGGGCCGCCGGCGCACCATTCCCATGAGCAGCGATAGCAAGCGCGAGGGATGGCTGGCCTGGCCCGCGATTTTGTGCCCATATAAGTGTTTTGTTGCGATGAGTTCATTGTGATCCTTTTTGGAACTTAGTGCTTTTCTAGCCTCACTCCTGGAATCTCTGAGTTGTCCTGGTGTGTTAGGGAAAAAATGAAGGTACCCTAGACCCTCTTACTCTTATACTACTATTTGGAACAGGTTTAAAGGTGCAACACAAGAATTTTGGAGGCATCCATATCTGTGTCATATGTAGTGATTCATATATAAGACCCCCAATAAATTTCTTATCTTGTTATTTGGCTACAAATGCATTGGAAGTGAAAACAAAAAGGTGATTTTTGATTTGCTAATTTCAATATAAAACATAGCCAGTTTAGCTGTTTGCTCCATACGAAATTAGAAATTTCATTCAACAATTTTTGTCTCAAAGAAAACATTTTTTCAGCTTAAATCCCTTCAGATGGGGGGATATTTTTTATGGAAAGCCTACATCAAAGCAAAAATCTGTACGTTTCTTCGGGAAAAACCACCTGATATTGAAATCTCTCGTTGCAGCAACCCTTAAGTGTTATTGGGCATCCATGTGGACCCAACATTTTGTTTTTTGTGTGTCATTTTTATGGTTCAATATTTTGTGCCCAAATTTTGTAGCAATTGCCTAAATATCAGTTGCGCATATTTAATTGGTGGGCAAAAAATCAAAGCGGCAATGCGTTATTATGCTAATTATTTTGGTGGCACTAATTCAAAATTTGTTTTGGGGCCCTTAAATCGTACTCAAGTAACATTTTAAAAAATCGCACTGTAAATGTATGTGATGATTTCCGATTTGAACCCAATTTTATGGAAAAAGTCCTTCAGGAAAGTGGTGTTTCATTTTGTGGTGGAATTGGGTGCGCGTTGCAAAAAATCGGTTTTGGACCGCTATTTTTGAATCCCTACAACTGATTTTCATTTACACTTGCTTAAGGGGGCTTCTTTGAAATCTATTATTTGTTTTTGTGTCACGATAAATTGCACTATAATCACCAATCTTGGTCGGAAATCCCACTGCCCCAAAATCCATCAGGTTTAACAGATTGGATTCAAAGGTTCACCATTCATTGAAACCAATTCAACTAGAAGAATCACTCAACAACCGCTGCTCGTGACCCATATCTAGGGTCACTATTCAGGCGGTTCACCCCATATAATGAGTGTGAACAGAACGTCACGTGTCGTATAGTGGGACACACTAGCGTTACATCATGGAAAATCAATAAATTCCTCATTTCTATATTTGATAGCATCGCATTACAATGATCTACAACCTATAGTAAAACCATATACATTTTCTGAAAGTTGAAGGTGTAAGGACTCTAATTTGGCAATGTTGACGTTGATATCCTGTTGTGCGAGAAACATATAGGTTGCAAAACCAAAAAAACGACATATTTTTCACTTAATATGTTACCTTATGAACAAATCTTGACGACAGTAGTACCTGCAAGATAATTATATATTCTTACAGGCAGATATAGCTGTTCAACCATATCACATTGGTAAGTCAGCTTTTTGGACAGTGAACATACATGGTGTCAAAAATTTGCACTTTTTGTCGAAAAGATAACATGCGTTTATTAGAAGTCCAAAATGGTCCATAAAAAAGCGTAAGAAAGCATGGTATTTGTTGGGAAATCTGCAAAAGATCTTAACAAGATCTGGACAGGAAACAAAGTAGTTTTTGTACAGGTGTATGAATGGTAGGTATCACACTTGTAATGATACCCATATTTTACGTACATCATATTTTATTTAAAAGGCTTTGTACCTTATAATCATACTTGTTGTGGGCTGAAGGGTCCTTTAAATTGTAAGAAATTTTAACCAGTTATGTATTTAAGTATTAACATGTAACTAACAGATGTGACCATACACTTTCAAATGTTAAACACATTACGGGGTGGTGTTCAAATTAACCGGTCCATTTATATGTTATATAAACCAAATATTAATGTCATCATGATCACTAGAAGATTGGCCTTTGAAATTCTGAACACATCAATTCCCACATGTATATAATAGTGTTACTTGTTGAACATTCATATGTCTTCTTAAACAGCAATTCCCTTATCTGTTTGTATTTTTTAATTTAGTATGAAATTACTGACCATTGTCTCCAACATGCAAAGATGAATTGTTAATTAGTACTTAACTGAGTTAACTGGGTCACCTACTTATGTTGCATTATTTAACTAGTGGGAAAAGGTAAGACTTAAGTTTGTCCATTTAATTTACTGTGTTGATTGATTAAGCATTTATTTTCAGAGTTTGGGTAATGCTTTTGTTTAGTTGTGGAAAACGATTTGCATTGCTTGCGGGCTGCTGTTCATAATTAATTAAATCAAGTTATTAATTATTAAATAAAAGGGTTGAATTTGATTACGTACTTGGATTTTTAACTAAATGTTGGAACCTGTGCAAGAGAAAAATCTCCATATCACTAGGTGTTTGCATTTTACAAGACGACCATTTGAAAAATGTAAGCATATCAAAAAAACCCAATTCCCCATAGACTTAACACCGGAGGCTGCACTCGCGGCTTCTGCACCGCGGCTCCTCCAAAGTTGACTTTGTCGTTATCAGATTTTCTTAATTAAAACGACATGTAAAACTATGTGAAAAAATAATGCATTTTTGAAAAGAGAATAAATATAGGCTGTAAAATAAGCCAAATTTAATGACAGTGTTGTGGACATGTATTTATCTTTAACACGTTGCTAAACTCAAAAAGTAGTGCTTTATGTAACGTCCTCCCAAAATCAGTTGTCCCACTATACGACACATGACCACACATAAGCTATAAATCCTCAATTCCCTGGCACAGTTCAGTAGCTTTCATTCACCAATTTTTATGTTTTTGGGGATGATATATAACACAGATACACAAAGGTCGGTTCAATGCAAGTTATGTACAAGTACAACACACTACTGTGTCCTTGGTGGATGAGCATATGGCAACTCAATAGAGATTGGTCACAGTCATGTGTGCCATTAAAGGGCATTTTGGCAGTTTTTGTAAACTTATAATTTGTCTCTCTTCTGCCTAAACAATTAGGCCGATTGCGCCGAGCTTGGTCAGAAAAGCCACTGACTCTGGGGGGTGTTCAGGATGAATGACACCCATTGACACTTATATCACCTTTTAACCCCATCCTACAAGTTACATATTTTGTCATCACACGAGGGGCAAGACTTTGTTGAGAACCACCGTGTTCTTAATTACAAAATTGTTTGATACCATTAAATTTGGTTTATCAAGTATTCCGAATGTACGTAAAGTAAGGTTGTTACAACAAATTGTACTCTTTGAATTTACCATCATTGAAGGGCTTCTGCTCATTGATGCTTGGTTAGCTCAAGTTATTTAAAAAAGAGTTGTTATTAACGTTGCATCTGACAAAATGCCAGAGTTTGTCAGATCAGTGATTCTAGCAATATAGTAAGCTAATTAACAAAGGGTGGTTTGGAAGTGATCTTCCTTCAGTTAAACCTTCCCTTGGTGAAAATGAATTCTGGCATTATGCTGCATCATTGAAAACAACGAGCCTTTATCTATGTTGTCGAGACTTACCACAGATATAAGATTTTAATACTGAGTTCTATCAGGAATAGCTTGGGAAATCTAGAGTCATTGTCAACAAGCAATTGCAAAAAGAATCTGGATTATAACTGTTTAATCCTGGTGAAACCTGAAATACCCTGGTTATCCTAGGCCTGTCGTTAGACTCAACCTAGAAAAATCTGACGGTTAACCTGGATATTTTATCAAAATTACAAAAGATTTCCTGGATATGCCAGTAAAAGTTCTGGGCATATCTGGCGAATCAAACTCATTCACAGGGCTTTTGTTTGCATTTGCTGTCAAAAGTGTCTTGTGGGTTGATCAATGGCAAATACAGTACATTTCTTGCCACGTTCTCCAAACAGAGCGATCAAATTTAGGGATTGAGCAATAGCCCCCAATTAAAGGCACTATCAGTGTATTGATAATCAGAACGAAAAAATCATCTAAAAATGATTTCTGCAGTTTATAAACAAGTATAGGTATTCCTAAAATACCCTGGAAATATAAGTCAAAAAGCAACCAAAATAAAGACAAATCAAGATTTAGTTATACTGAGTCCTTACGGGACACTTACTTCAAGACCCATTTGACTGAAAATCAAATCTTGAACACTGCTGTTTTCTTCCTTTTCTGTAGATTTGTCATTTGGAAAAGATAAAGTTATGACAATCATCAGACTTATCCTTCATATAAGCACTCCTGCAAAAAATCAAATATTGATCTTGAGGGGGGATTCACTGATAGTGCCTTTAAGTAAAGTTGCTTGTATTTTTGTTTGCATTCCCAATATTAATTAAACAAATGGCAACCCAAGATACAAACCCGTGGGCTTCAATGGAGACCAAAATAGCACATGCAGAAAAGGTTTATTGGACGTTAATGATTCAAAAAACGTCACGTAAGGACAGTATTAGCATACAGCGTGACACTTGGATTGTCTTATTATAAAGTAATTCTCACGTGTGTAGTGTAGCAATGTCTCAATTCATATTTGTTTAAACTGATTGCTCAATTTAAAGGTGATCATCATCGTGATAAGATTTTGTAATCTGCTTATAACACGCCTGTATAGGTTCTTTGACCCCATGAAATGTAAACTGGTACAAAAGTGGTAAAATGCTAGTCACAAAAAATAAAGCTTCTAAATATTACTTCCCCCATTTACATGGGAAAACAATTATTCATTTAAAAGTCAGAATTAATTGTAAACTCTAAATGCGGTAAGTAATTCTTGGGCTGTGTGTGTCAGAAATTACGCTTGTCTATGCGACGTTGTGCTGTGCCCTATGTATTCCTTATGTGTGTCATGGCATTCTTGGGGCATGCGGTTCATGTTTTCAAATAAGCTCCAAGGGATTCTAAATCAGAAGCAGTAGGTTGCTCGTCTAAAAAAAAAGCCACCTGACTCAAGGTTTTATTTAGACAAAAGACTATTTGTATCTAAACATCAAACCTGTTGCATGTGGTGGCTCTCTGCATGGCCTCCCGGCCATCGATTCGTTGCTCCCCACTGGTCCCCCCATCACAGAGGGCCATAATGCACTGTGCCGACTCCATCAAATGTTAAACTTCGTGCTTGCAGAAGGGTTACATTTACATAACAGTCAAATTCAAATACATTGTTAAAAATATACCTCCCCATTACATTGCAGAACAGGAAGATACTATTTAATAAATTTTCAGCAGTCATAATTAATGTACACTAGGCCATGAAAAGTTGCTAGTTGCTCAAATACATTTCACTGTTTTTACTAGTAAAAGCCCTAAATCGCCAATTTAAGTGCAGGTAAAACACAAAATCACAATGTAATATAAAATTATCTCAGTTGGGTTAAACTCATAACATGGCAAATGTTTCCTATGCACATGTCTAATTTTGGCCATTTTGATTGTTCTTTAATATAATCCCAGGGTGATTGAACTTGGGCCCTGTATCTCGGGCAACAGGCCATTCAACTCGGTCTAAATATTGGCTTGATTCTGTTAGTTCAAAAGTCGATCCGCGATATACAAAGATATATTATATCTTTGAGAAACGTGCGGCAGCTCATTCCCTTTGCCCCAATGAGTATATTAGATTGATTTGTGCACGGTTAAGTTTCCTGCAGTCTGCTCATATTAGATATATGTTTCAAAGGGAGTTCTCAACGGGAGATTTCCACAAATGCCCCTCTGTTTATGCCACTATTAACCGATGTTTTCAAAGGCAGAAGAGGTTGGCACACTATTAGGCAATGGATGTGGATTAGACCTGTATTTTTTAAACGGAAGTATAATTTCAGAATTATGTGTTTAAATCAACTAAAACTTGATAATAATTTGTAATATTTAGATCAATATTTGGCATACTTTATAATAGTTCATGCCCATGAATGAAGAAATTGAGCAGGTTGGGGCTATGGAAGGGTGGACACTTAATTCTAACTCTTAACACTAACTAACCAGAACCAAAAGTCAATCTAGGCTCTAAATCTTTACCAATGTTAACTGAAAAATGTTGCTTATAAAACCAAACTGTGAATTAAATGAATTAAATCTAACCCACCGGGAGTGGATATCTAGGAGGGTCTGGTTTTAGTCTCCTTTTCGCATTGCGCGAGAGACCTAACCTGCACTATCATAGTGTCAAAATTAAATTTATTTTTAGCTGGAGTGGCATCATCGATTCCCAATGTTGAATAAAATTAATTATAACCTCAAGGGCTTCGCTCCCAACATAACCCTGTCATCCAAGCACTATAAAAAAAGCTTTTTGACCACCTCAATACCCAATGACCCACTTTTTAAAAATTAAAATAATATTAGCACATTTTTTGAAGGCGCCCTTCAATTTTCAAAAATTGAGATTCTACACGGTTGCATTGGAAAGGGCACGTAAACTATACCTGTGAATGGTTAAGCTCGAAAATGTCTATGGTCCCAAAACGCAAGGAATTTTGTAATTAATAGATAATTAATATCCGGGATCCCGATAATAATTCAATGGCTGCTAACGGCCTTCCAATGTGAAATAGCGGGGAAATCGCACATTTTACATATTCTACGATTCATCCCTTAGTGTTGTATTGGTTAGGCCAAGTCAAGTAGAGGTATTTCTGAGGTGGTGGCACACTATTTCATTCATGAGGACATAAACGTAGCATTTCCAGCTCCGCCGTTAAGGCCAATCTGGGATCCCATTGTAAATACAAAATCAACTTATTTATGATAAATACACATTTTTAGCATTTCTCGTTTGGCAGGTATAGTCATAGACAATTACCAAATATAACTCTGCAAAAATATCAAATTTGAAAATTCGGTGGGGCTCTTCAAAAAAATGTGCTAATATTGCTTTAAAAATCATAAGACAAGAAAGAAAACTGATGTAAGCACTTGAGAATGACAAACATGACCCACACACAAGTTCTCCATTTTTTTCAGATATGCTATAATTCTCGAAATCAAGTAAATCGGACAGGAGTTTTGACCTAGTGAACTGCCTTACTTATACTGTTTGCAACACAATGGCAAACAAGGGCGGCGGCTTTTTAATCGCGGATTTGCTAGTGATCCTTCAGTTTGTAAGAGTGTAAATATGAGGCCGCTCAAAATTATAAATAAAAAAACAGTAGTGTAGTGACTCAAGGATAGTTTACCTTGGACAACAAATGAATGGTACTGACGGCAGAACTAAATTGTTGTTCTGTATAACTCTGGTAGTTTGAAAACTAAGTTACAATTGACTTTGAGCCAAAGGGATTAAGAAACGGAGGAGGAGGTGGAAAAAACTTCTTGAGAGCATCTTGGAATGTAAAGTCATAGTAGATTATTTGTGGAGAGGTTTTATATTCAATGAGGTATGTGCTTGAAAATAAGAACTTCAGTATTTCCTTTCTTATGTATATCAGTGACACCAACCTGTGAATGAAATTGATGTTGTTTTTTTTAAAATGCCTTTTTCTAGCCAGAGAACAGAGAGGGAAGGGAAGGGGTGTAATTAAGGTAAAGGGATTAGAGCTAAGAAGGGGTGACCTCCGTGGCGGGATTCGAAAACAGGGCCTCCGGCGCACCAATCCCATGAGCAAATGATAGCAGCGACGAGGGAAGTTGCTGCCTTGCCGGCGATTTTGTGGCCATATGAGTGTGGTGCGATGACGTCATTGCAACTCTTTTTTTTGATCTTAGTGCATTTTCTAGCCTCAGTCCATTGTGGTTTCTTTGAGTTCTGGTGGTGTTAGGGAAAAAAGGAAGGGTACCCTAGACCATCTTAATCTTTATAGTCTACTATTTGAACAGGTTAAAGTGCCACCAAGAGATTTTGGAGCTCATATTTGTGTCATATGTAGTGATTTCTATAGATTAAACCCCATATATTGTCTTATCTTGTCTTTGGCTACAGAAATGCCTTGGAAGTGAAAACAAAAAGGTGATTTTGATTTGCTAATTTCAATAATAAAACATAGCCTGAATTTAGTATTTGCTCCTTCAGTAAATTAGAAATTTTCACAATTGTTTGTAACCAGAATAAATACTCAGCTTAATCCTTTCACATGGGAATATTTTTGGAGAAGCTTTACATTAGTGCAGAATTCAGAATTTTTTCATATTTTTAGACACCTTACTGTGAAATCTCTCATTTGTCCGTAATATATATGTTTTTCACATGTAAATTAATGTAAACTGTTTTGATTTATTTGAAATAGAACCTAAGAAGAAGGTTTATGATGCCTACCTTGCACTGACTGAAATTCTTCAATAGTTCTCATTTTGTTTCTAATTCGTCATCCCAATTGGTCTCCTGATAAACCCAAAAGAAAATTGTGAAAAATTGAAAAGAATGTGATAAACTTTCTCGCTCACTCGGAAACTGACTGAAATTCAACCTTATTTTTTTTGTGTGGGTCATATGGTCACTGCTATCACTCTGAAAAAAGTTTCGGCCTTGAAATTTTAATGACGGATAATTGATTGTGTGAATGGACAGTCTAAGCATTTACTATGTCTTGTTGAACACAGGAATCAATTGTGTACATGGTGTAACAGGTTGATTTTTTGGCAGCAAATTGGGGGAGTTACGAAAGCATGCTGTTTTAGGGATTACGTTCTCATTAATTGAGTAAATTACCTTCCGACGGTTACCCAATGTGAAATAAGAGAGTGACGAAAATGAATACTAGTTGGTGTCGAGGCAACCATGAACCCAGTCCCTATGGTGACCTGCAAGGGTACTAATTGGGCCATGACCTGTTGGACTTGATTGTCAAAGAAGCGGAGTGGCCTGTTCATACAAATGCACTACAAAAAAGCAAGAGGGACCCTATTGGTTTTTCTTGAGATCCCTCCCCCCCCTCCATTCATTCATCCTGCACATGCCCTTGGCTACTAGCCAATCACTACTTTCTAACTTCACTATAATTTGGGACCAATTTTTCAGAGATGACCACCTTTTAATTAGTCAAGTGGCTTTGCGTCGTGAATGAAACAGGCCTTAATTACACTAAATGCTTTTACTTGCACACTTATTCTTTCATGTGTACTGATATTGGGGTAACAGATGGGAAAGGTCAAAGGTCCCATTCAAGGGTCACTTGGGGTCATTATATTGCACTCTTATTCTTGACCACATAGTCGGATGACCTATTTGGGACCGGTGTCCATAATTTGGACTTTGAAATTAAAAATTTAATGCAATTTCAGATCTGTCCGACTCTCAGAAGCACGTAAAGAAAACCGGACCCCCACAGGATGCTGGCCAGGACCAGTGAAAATAAAATAAACAAAATCAATGGACAAGCCCACAATACAGATTGTTCTGGTGCCTTGTGGATGCATCTGTCAAACGTTACCCTCAAAATCACCATGCCCAGAAGGTCGATGTGCATTCCTGAAAAGAGTTAACAGTTCTTTGGTTTGTCATAGTTTTGACCATCGAAATTAAGACTTGAGGTTGTAAATTCAGGACCTGTTTGGACTCTCAGAGGCACCTAAAGAAACAGAGTAGTGACCCCCCAGGATGTTGCCAGGGACTCTGAAAATAAACAAAAATTGATTTGCCTGCACAAGACGGACGGAATAAGTCCTACATCTCCAGGTGCCTTGTCTTTGTATCAGTCCAAAAATTACCCGGAAATGGGCCCCGAAATGCAATGCCCAGAAGGTTCAAATGTATCCGGTTGGAGTGTGTTACATCATCTTTACTCTAAGGGAAGATGGGGGGGGGGGGGGGAAGGGGGGAAGGGAAATGTGCCATCAAAAAAACAGCAACATGAGGAAACTTCCTGTGTGATGGGCCTAAATAGTACCTCCTTGGGAAATGGACATTTAGTCGAATGGGTTAAAATGGTACACGGCAGTAAATTTGTGTGTGAATTGCAATATTCCATAAATGTACCATATCATGAGTATTTGTCATTGCTCTTGTTTCACACCACCTCCTACTCCCCTTTTTCACCCCCCCCCCCCCATCCCCTCCCCTCTCTCCCCCCCCCCCCCCCCCCCCCCCCCCCCCCTCCCCCCCCCCCCCATAGTTAGTGCTTTGGCACACTTCAACGCGAGGAGGGCTCTATTGGATTTGTCAAGGTTTTGGCACATTACTTGACTTATTAGACTGAAGTTTTTACTCAAAAAAGTCCCCTTAACATGAGTTTGGGTCAGCTTTATAGTTTGGTGTGAAAGTTTTTCGATTAATTGTTCCCTAAAACATATTCAATGTATTAACTTTATTGCACTCAGGAGAGGAGAATGTTGCCATGTAGTCCTACAGAGGTCGTTGTTTGATGTTATAGCGCCCCTCCCTTCTATATAACCCAAACTCCTTAGAGATCTGGTAAACTATATTTTTAAGAAAATTGTTAGTCTTGCAGTGAAATTTTGTGAAATGAAATTTTACAGGATGTAGCTGGAGGAATAGATATCCTAATCAGGTGTGGTGTGTTGCCATGGATAATGTTTTATTTTGGTTTTGTCCCTATAAAATAGCTGTGGATCAAACTTTTCAACAAGCAAAACTTTAAACTACTCTTTTTATTTTATTGCAGGCATATTGAGGGTCCTTGGCTGGCATGGAAATTTGTAGCAGTTCTAGGGCACAGAAGAATATTCGGTTCAACGAGGAGAGCGGTGGCGATTGCAAATGTTGCACGCGGGAGAAATACATGCGTGAAAACCCCGTCATTTCAGAGGACACTTTGCCAGAAGACAAAAAATGCAACTAATCTTAACCAAGACAAATGTATGCAGCAATCGCATTTTGCACAAAAACGCTTGTCAGGAGGACACAAACCTGCTTTTGATTGCGCAAGAAAAGGACCAATTGAAATCCCTGTTGGGTGGTCGCAGACAGACCGTTTCACAGGGAACAGTCGGAACCGAAGGCACAGGCCGAAACGGACAAGTGTAGGTGATATAAGCACTCACTTTGTGCGATTTGATACAGATATTGACTCGGATCCCTCTACTAGTAAATCAGAAAGAACTCTCAGACGACACAGAAGTAGTAGCTAGTAGCGATCCTAACCCAGAGAACTCCTTATATAGCAATGGATCTGTTGACTCGGGTATTTCCGTTGGTGATAAAACGCCACAGCCCCGACTCTTCAAATGGGTGCTGATGTGTTGGAGACTGCAAGGTCAAAACGGACGCCCGTTGCCAACAATCCGACAATCAGTGAACTGATTAATAATGAAAGGAGGGACTGTGAGTCTTTGAGGGATCGCTGAGGGCTACGAGGAGGAAACGAACACAAATAACAGAGCGGAGATAAAAAAAGACCCTGATCTCCTTCCGAAGGAGGACAACGTGGCTAGGAGAAGAGAAGGTGGCGAATACTTGGCCTCAGAGGGGTGGACGTGCCAACAAACCGGAAGGACAGAATTGGATGAGGAATTTCGGGTTTCAGACGAGGAAGGTGAGCACAGGTGGGTGTAAATGTTGTAATCACTATCATTTAGAACAATATTTTCTGTTACGTGGGAAAAACATGTTTTTTCATATTCATGATTTTCAAGGATGAAAAGAGGTCTTATGTCACAAATGACGTAAACTCATTAATTATCGGTGATGCCGGCCAAGGATGGCTTCCTTAATGATGATTTTATAGTTTCCTAAACAGTAACGTAAGATTATGTTAGCATATTATGTCCAGAATGACCAACAAGCAGTACTATTGAAATGTAGAACTGGCCAGTCACCCTGAAAAGGTGTTTGTCCTTAGGCCATATGCATAAAAAGTTAGAGCCAGGTTTAAAGTTAGAACCTGATCTAAGTCAAAAGTTAGTTTTGCCTCAAAATTATAGTTATTCACATTCTTTGTAAAGTAACTAGCACCATTTCAAAGTTCAAATGCAAAATTTCAAAATAAATACAAAGTACCTCGTGTCAGTGTAGCGTTTAATGTCTTTTCTGGTGGGACAAACTTACACTTAGACCAGGTTCTACTTTAGACCCGGTTAAATCTTTTGTGCATACGGAACTAAAGACTACCCCTTTCTTACAATATCTCTGATTGGCTCATTACATGAAAATAAACAGAATACTTAATTATTAAAAAAATATGTGGGTACTGGTCTAAACCTGCTGTCCTTTAACTCATTCTCAGATAAATATCATGACATAGTCTTGTTAAAACATGCTTATCTGATTGTGTGGTGTATAATACACATAGGTGGTGTTGTGCCATAGAGCTGGAATATTAAACCAAGAGGAGAATCGCGTATATTATGGAATAGCCCAAAGCCCCGTAACCGTTCTCTCACACACACAGCGCGCCGTGGTTGTTGCTGAGTAAGCACGCGCGTGTCGTCACTGTGAGGCGCAAGCACTTGCATATAAAATCTGGTTGCGTCACGCGTATGTTACCAGAGTGTTGCATTTCCCCAGTGTTCCATTGTATGACGGCCGATTTTTCTGCAATAATTATGGAAAACCAATCGATCAGATTGGAAGAAACATATGCTTCTCTAAAAAGGATTCATGCACCCTAATGCACAAAAAGTCTTCCCGAGGACCCCTGTAAGTTAAATGTCGGGACATCATCTGGTTACTTATTCTATAATTTGACATGAAAAAAATCAAATATTTTCAAGTAGATAGAATTTTAACATTATAAGCATTTAAGAAGCACAAATCTAAGAAAATGGGCTTTTGCCCATTTCAGAAACTTCAAGCAGAATAACCAATGAGAAGGAGAATTAACAACAATCAGACTCGACTATACTCTTAAGTGGAAGATACCAGACATCTCGACAAAAAGACGCTAGCACTTTCATCATTATCATCAAGTGAAACAGAGTGATGATCAACTATGATCAGGGTTTGAATTTTTAAAGATATAATTTTAATTTTAATCTTAACCCGACGTAGTATAGGCCTACGTATAATCTTTAATTACAGAGAAGAAAGAAGGGAAAGAATGTACTTATTCAAACGAGTAAATTACAAAACTTCTGTCCGTCTTCTAAACTCTGAAACTCACAATGTGTAATGAATAGGCCTACACAATCAGTTCAACTTGAGATTTTAGCTCTTGTAACAAATACAGGTTTTAGAAAGAAAGAAAACCTGGGCAGTAAGCAATTGATGAAGGAAATGATTCCAGAAACGCGGCGTCGTGCTAAGAAACTGCTTAGCCTATTACAGAAGGTTCACATCTATAGAATTCACACTTTTCTTCAATGGTTCTTCAACATCACAACAAGGGACTAGAACTGTGAACCTAAATCATCGTTACCTATCTAATACAATCGTTTTCTAACCAATTAAAATATAATACAGATAGGTCGAATGTTAGGCCTATCATTTTTATATTTATTTATAGAAAATGATTAATATTGATATGACGGTTTCTCTTTTGACATATCGAATATAATCGAGTTCGGACCTTGAGATGTAATAATAGGCCGGATTGGCCCTATCATTTTATATTTTATTAATAGAGAAATGCTTTACATCGATTAAAAAGGTGGCTCTGAAATTTTGGAATGTATTGATAATATTTATCTCATTGTTTTTCTTTGTCATGGTAGGTGGCTCTGAGAAGAGCGTTCGCCCAGACATGCAAAACAAAAAACAATATACAACTAAAAAAATTATTTTTATAATTGATGGTTGAATGTAAATATAGCTTCTTATATCATACTCTAAAATTCATTATGTTTTAGTAATTTTCTGCTTTAATCTAAACTCCTCTTGATTATGCATCATTTTCCTTAACGGAATAAATGGCAATCATTATAAAGGGAAGGAGAAGGATTATGATGAATTTAGTTAAATACGTATAAGGGACGATTCAGACTGAAATATTAAACCCGACTTCGCCAGCATCCGTTGATCGTCCAATCAGCGTCAAGCACAAAGTGTGCACAGAACACCGATTGGTCGCCAGGATCCGTCGATCGTCCAATCGCATCAAGCACGAAGTGCACAGAACACTGATTGGCTCCCGACTTTTTCTGACACTCCGTAGGTCTAGAGCACCAGAGTTTCTCACGTCAAAGCTGCGATCCGTAAATGGGACCAAGGCAGCATTAATCGAGAGTAACTGCTTATTCCAATCATCGACAGCAAATTAATAAATAAAGTCACTGATGGTTTGTAAAAAGGAAACGGAACTGTTCTCGCTAGGATCCAGTATATAAACAAACGGAAAAGGCGAATGGTTTCATATACGAGCGTACTTATTGTCACAATGGAAGCTGCAAATTTACAACAACGACGTGAGGGAGAGAAACGACATTTCACGCGGCGAGATTCCCAAACCGCGACCCTGAATTTGAAGTTGAAGGGTTGAAAAATATCTTCAAATCTAGGGAGGGAATGTCTGAAACCCCATGATGGCCTAAGTTGGCAAATACGGAGAATTTGAGGAAGGGGAGGAGACGCAGGCCAAGAGGAAATCCAAAGCCAGCTCTGACTGAGCAAGGAAGGTAAGGTGAATGTGTCTGAGACTGCTAAGTTGGATGAAGCACCCGCCGTAAAAAAAGTGGGTCGATGAGTTTGAGGCAGTGGAATCTAAGTGCAGCTCGCCATGACTTCGTCAGGGCACGCCGGTGGTCGCGGTCGTAGAAGCGGGACCGATGACATTACTCTAACTAACAGGGTCTACGGCCAGGAACTTCACCCTCCTCCGCCACCACCGCCAAAGATGTGCTGTTCACGAGTGGCAACACCACTAGCGTCGGAGCAAAAAGTACAGCATCACAGATATACATATACTGGCGTTAATACGCCAAAAGGCTCTTTTAGGAGCCCCATTTCTTCCAAAGAGGAATAAGAGTGTACAAAGTAAACATTAGAAAACAAAATTCCCCTTGAGATTCACGTCACCATGAATTCCGAAGATTATATATTAAAGGGGCAGTCGGTGTTTCAAACGGCTCTTTCAGAGCCACTGAATCTTCTCTTATAGGAGGGATATATGGCATATAACACGCATTATACCCCCTCACACTAGATTCGCTCAATATATGAATTATATTCAGTAATTTTAAGATACCCAACATGAATAAATTAAAATAAATTGTATTAATAGATTTGTTGCATGCAAAGTCTATCGTTAACATTTTTTTTATTTTTGGGAATCGGTTTAGGCCTTCTTTGCAAAATTACTGAATTAACAAGACAGAATCCGACAATTTTAGATCCGTACATGCTTATTGCCCTGCGGGGGCCTATCTAAAATTGGAATCTAGAGCTTAGTTCGGTTCTCGGGGATGGGAAACTTGCCACAAGAGGGCCCTACCGGGCGGACTGGCTTGAATGATACCCCAACTAGATGCGAATAGTACGGGGGATTTTGACGGGCGCGCTGCGTCGTGTCTCATGCTAGGTACGATATGGGTTCCTGCCCTAGGAAAAGGAAATCCCGCCATATCATGCATGGTAGGACACGGTAATACGCACCGCGCTGTCCTCATTTTGTGTATTCAAATTACAAAGATACACACAACACATGGAATTTTAATAAAACCAGAAGCATGTATAGGGTCATCTTTGATCAGAGTACGCATTCATATTTTATTTTTCTAAAAATGAATCACATTCAATCCTATAAGAAAATTAAAAGTGACAAATGTAAAGGTTTTAAAACATGTAAAAAATTATCTTATTATGGGTCACACACACCTATGTGTATTCTACACCACACAATAAGATAAGCAAAGCATGTTTTAACAAAGTTTGTCTGATTGTATATGAGATGAGGTGGGGGTCAAGGAAAGGCAGGTTTAGACCAGTACCCCACCCATATTTTTAATAAGTACATGAAATAACAGTAATAGCTCCTTGAGTAACCAATCAAAGTAGACCTTATTTGTAGTTTGTTACCTTCAAGATTTTCTTTACATGGCCTCTGATTGGATATCATAGTTACTGATTGAATTACCGAATCAAATTCGGGTGTGCATTCCCATTAGGTTAAAGAAACACTGGGCACATTGAAATAATAGTTGCACCTCAGATTTTTTCAACCGGAAATGATTGGACTAAACAGAGCCATGTGGTAAACCAGAACGATTTGATATAAAATTACTCCTGCAAAATTTATTCAGCAGGACAATTGAAAATTGACATTTAACACAAGAAAACACAGGCCGGGTGATTCCCATGGTGTGGCACCCTGTTTGACCCAGTCTGTTGACCTTTTGGTTTTTAATTCAATGGTATCAGTCTATGATTATTCATGAATAGACACATTGATTAAAGTTACGGTGAACTCAAAGTTTGCCAAATTACCTAGATGTCTTAGCCTCTTATTAATATCCCTATTTGTTTTGGATATGTTATTATTTTTATGGTAAATTATCTCTCTATCCTTGTCCGATGGCCTAGAACTTCCATATTTTGTAAAAAAAAATTGCCAGTGCATTAACAGTATAGGCTTGTTTAAGTGCAGTTACAAATTGGAAATTTTCATGACAAAATGTCAGGTTGTGTTACAAAAATTATCATTTTGCAAGTGCTGCCTCATATCACAGTTGGCGCCCTGAGATATTAGTTGTCCTTCATTTGGTCTCATGTACTTAACTAGTTGCCGCCCACAAACTGTTTGCTGTCTTAATTGTTTAATCAATATGAAATTTAAGGCTAGAATAGCACATAATAAAATACCCATTTATGTTGAGAATTGACTGTTTCTTTAGATATTCATTGCAAAGTATGGTTAATTTGTATTGATATGAATACACTACAGGAATTTACTGAAAAAAGTTAAAAATGAACTTTCTTTATCACGGTGAGACAATAAACTTGGTGTTATGTTATGAAAACTTAGTAAAGTATTTAAATTTGCCATGCAATATCAAAGACTGAGAGAATAGGATAATGCAGCAATGAATTACTCATAGAAAAATTTATGAAATAATTCATTCTTGAGCAGTTTGCCTGCTTGATCGTTTAAACTGCTATCTCAATTTCACCATTATTTTGGCCTACCATGGTTGACTGCAAATATGGCCTCAGTATGAACCTTTGTTTTCATTGCATCTGAGTTTTAGAGATTTCTTCTATTGAGAGGTATAAATGATCAATTGAGCATTTTATAATCCGCCTGCGGCTGTGCCCAGAAGTGGGTTTTAAAGCAAATTCTGTTCATCCCAAGTGTCATAGTAATCCGTATACACAAACAGTTGACCTGTAATGCCTAGAATCATGGTCCAATTTTGATAAACTCTTGCACCAAAGGACCTTAGAGGTAACACTGCCCAACACTACATTAGTGTGAGGTGGGTCAGTCCACCAGTGGGCCAAAACCATATTTTGCTAGAGCCTAGGAATATAATTCAAATTTTATTTAGATGCCAAAAGTATTTTTTCAGAAGTTACTTTTATGCAATCGATACGTATTTATAAGGTCTTCTTATAACACTAGATACCAAACATACTGCCATTTACGCTTTATTTTTCGTAATTAAGATAGGAAGTGACTCAAAAAAGAGGTTAAATTTGTGACAAAAAAACTTGTCATTAATTGCAAATTTAGACAATTATGGCTTCTTTTAATCTTCCTGTTTTTATCATTGTTTACAACAATACTGACCACCTTTTAATGATTTTCATTTCCTTTTCCATAGTTTACCCAAATGGCATAGTATGACCATCAAAAATGAGGTGTTCCCCGTAACTCTTAGTACAATTTTAATGCATCAAATTTTACTAATTTACTTAAATCCATCAATGGGACTGTACAGTTCACTACTTGGAATACCGTTCACAACATTAAACCATTTCACAGTGATAGCAATTAGGTTATTTTTTGTTTTAATCTGAGGATATTTGGTTATTTGGGTTGTGGTTCCACTGTTACGTCTGCACAATTTTGAACATTTTTTTGTGCACGGCAAAGTATATGGATAAAAAGTTTTTTTTTTTTTTTTTTTTAAAAAGTATAATAAAATGTAGAAATATTAAAAGGATTGATCATGTACTGCTCTTGTAAAAGTTAATTTTAAAACATTGCATGGTGTCCACTGTTACGTCCGAACTGCAGTTCCAAACTAAATCGCTTATAAACATATAGTTAGATATACATTTGATGAAATTACTCCAAAGTATTTCTTGTTTATGTTTGGTGAAAAGTTAAAATGAATGTTTTTTCAGATATTAATGTTAAAAGCAGCGGTTTTGAGTACAGTGCATTTAAAGAAATGGACGTGGTGTCCATGTTACGTCCGAAAAAGGAGATGGAAACCCTTACACACTTAGAAAATCAAAAAAAATAAAATCGAGTTGTTCATGGTTTAAATTATTAATACATTTTTCACCCACATACTATCAATGATACCCTATTTATTTTTAAAATGCAATTGACACTGAAATTATTGTACTACAAAGGCATTTTCATTTCCTTGCTTAATGTCACAAAGTGGGCCCCACCTGGTGGAATGGACACCAGGTACAGATTCTATAGGCACAAGGTTCATATTTGTAAAGTTGCTGTGTCCGCCCAGATCCATGGTCCCAATTTGATGGACTCTTGCACCAAATGACCTTAGTTGGCAACACTGCAGTTAGTGTGATAGTAATATACCTCTAAGTCAAGGTTAAAGGCCATATTTTGTGAAGTTGCTGTGTTCTCAGATCCCTGGTCCAATTGGACGACTCTTGCACTAAATTACTTAAATAGTAACACTACATCGGGTGTGGAGGTTCATATCTGTCATTCAAATGTCATACTTGGTGGAAACTCTTGTTCTTTGCTCTTAATCCCTTACAAATCTCCTCACTGCTTTTCATTCAAGCTTGATCAGTCCTGCTTACACTTGTACACCTTGACTGACTAACTTCATATTTGGTCAAAATAATCACTAGCCAAGACTTGTGGGTTACACCAGATGACCTCATGCATTATATGACTTTGACAGTTTTGAAGAAGTGGCCCACATCTTCAAACAAATCAAGAGCCTCCAAATTTTCTTGTACATTTTGACTGATTTAAATTCATGCTTGGGCAAGGAATAACTATCCCAAGACTGTCGGTGGTGTGTACAGGTTGACCTCTAATGACACCTATGTGACCTTGACTAGTTTTCGTCTCTTGGCCACGCGATCTCCAACCAAACCAAAATCAATAGCCTCTCAGAGCGTTAATTGAAAATAGCAGCAGTTGCTAATTACATTTGAAATACTTACTCCCTCTGTGTAAGATTTAAGTAAAGGCTTCCACACAGGGAACATGGATCCCTAATGGCCACAGCCTTATATACTACACATTACAGCAGCACTCCCTGACATACAAAGACGCTGGGAACCATTATGAAGTGACCTGTTGCTAATTAGATGATTGACATAATCGGCAACTTTTTGAAGAGTTTAGTCATATGGTGTAATCCTCTGGGTGTCAGATGGGTTGAAATACATAATTGACAATTCCTGTGCACCAATATTTGATATGACTTGCTGATAATTAGAAGAAATTAGTGTTAAAAGTCTGTGCTATGAGCGAAGTGATACGTGGATCAAGCAAGTACGTCAAATTTGTTGCCCTTTTTGTGATAGAAATTGGCATAGAAAGGGGGGTTGTTTATTTGGTTTATTGTGACACAAACAATAATACATCTCAAACTTTTGAATTATATCAATTTTCAACTCAATTTAAACAATTTTATGCTTCTCTAAAATGGAACCTTCTAATGCAACATTGTTAAAAAAAAATTTTCTTCAAAATTTCATTTTTGTCCAATTATTTCAAAATTATACATTTTCAAGATCATATTTAGAATCAGTTTGAAAAAAATAGATTCAAATGAGACCAAAAAGCCTAGTCTTAATTTATGTTCATACTTTACCGCATCTGCATTGTGGGGAGTTGCGGTGCCGAGGTAACGATCACTTTCATGTCGCAACACCGCAAATCCAGTTAAAATGAATTTAACTTAATTGTGGTGCTGCAATGTGGTATTCGAGGAAGAGGACTGCAATTGTGGCACTGCAATTCACTGGCAACGCAGATATGGTAAAGTATTAACAGACCTTTAGGCTAGTGGTTTTCGTTGGGGAGCCATCTCAAACGCTACCATTATAACCTCTACAGAATGTACTAGGTTGAGTGTTGTTGGATTTTGGTGCGGGTGCAGGGTGCGGGGTACTAATTTGCGGTTTGCCTGTGCAGGGTGACTATTTGCGGGGTGCGGGGTGATTATTTGCGGGGTGATTTTTTGCGGGGTTATTTTTTTGCGGTGATTTTTTTTTTGCGGGGTGAACTTTTGCGGGGTGATTTTTTGGTCGGGGTGATTGTTTTTGCGGTGTGAATTTTTTTTTGTTGGCGGGGATATTTTTTGCGGGGTGAATTTTTTTTTTTAAAAAAAAGGGTGATTTTGTTTTTTGTCAGGGTGATTTTTTGCGGGGTGACTTTGCGTGTATATTTTGCTGGAATGAGTTTTTTTGAGAACATAACTAGAGTTGTACTCTTACTGGAATCTCTACCAATCGATCTGCTTGCACCTTCACCCTCAATTTAGTACCACCTACTTCAATATCGTTTCATTGAAGGTTGCTTAATTGAATTTGAACTTCAATTCATTTCCTAAATATACAGGATTAGCTTATTGAATTTACTTATTGGGAGTTGAATTATAATGCTGACACAACCATCATCAACCAAACCCGTTATGGTCTAAAGCTGCAATTTTTTTTCTTTTTCAAAAGAATTTAAAAATCACTCTTTTATCCTCACTCTAACGAGAAGAAACTTCACAAAAAGGTGGTAAGCACGACACCATCGGTACTAGAGAACATGGATATGATGATTCAAAAGGAGAAAACTAAAAAGTCTCCAAAAATCAAAGACACCATCACTCACTGACATGTGACAGAACCCGCGTGGGCCGAACTGGTTATTCATCAAATTTGCCAACAATGACGAGGAACATCATGGCATAAACCTGCATCCAGAGGCAAGCACCACATAGATACGATTAGAATGGTATCTAGATTCACACCTAAACCAAATGTCCACACTTTTATGACCCCCTTTCCCAAAAAGAGATTAGATTATTGTATCATACTTTCTAAGTAAATAACTCTATTACCATATTACCCAATATATTCATAGTTTAGTTCATTTACATAACAAAAATCGTCCTCATTTTTCCGTATATATGCCGATAGATTAGTAATCCTAAACCTTAGCACACTAAAACCTTTTTTTTAAACCTTATTACAATTATATAGGCCTATACACATTATAACAAAGATCTTCAAATCCATTTAACAGAACTTACTTTGGGCCTATATGATCATCTATTAAACGCGATATAAAATACGAATAGAGTAACTAACTCAAAAAAATCAACCCCGCAAAAAAATCACCACCCGGCAAACAGTCACCAAACCCTCGCAAAAAATCCCCGCAAAAAAAATCACCACCCCGCAAAAAAGTCACCCCGCAAATTAATCACCCCGCAAATTAGTCACCCTGCAAATTAGTCACCCCGCACAAAAAAATCACCCGCAAACAAAAACATCACCCCGCAAATAATCACCCGCCACCCCGCAAATTAGCACCTGCCACCCCGCACACCGCACCCCGCCAATTTATTGACAGGCTTAGGGTTTTAGGCTCGGAAAATTGATGGACTTATTAATGCAGTTTTCATATTTTTCACTTATGTCATGGCAATCCAAATTTTGAAATTGTAACGATTTATTGTGGGGAAATGATCTTAGTTGATCGGCTGACTACAGTGCAAAAAGCAAGTTGCAAATGACTTAAACTCATTCCCCAAACGAACAACAAACCAGACAACAATGTAACGTTCCCTCATCAGTGACACACGTTTGACCTTTATTCAAGAGATTGGGGAATTATCGACGCTTGATACAAACTATCATGTGCTTTGTAACTAGTTTTGTTTGATTGGTAACAAGAACAAGATTACCATTCAAAACTTCACAACGAAGCTTACATAATCATAACTCATCCAAAATAGCATTGAAATATCAGCTGGCAGTGAGAATTAATATTTCAATAGAAAAGTGCTGCTGCCAATCAATTGATTTTTTTTTTTTTTTTAAGGTTCTTTTTTTATTTTAAGTATTTGTTGAAAATGGTAGTAGGCCTACAGGGTGCATGAAAGAAGGGAGAATCAACTTTTTTATGGTCATGGCCTAATACTTGCCTAACATCTAAACATGGACAACCTTTAGTATTTGGAAAGGGTTAGTTTTAATCAATCCATTACATGGATTGCAGTATACATAATCACTCTACTGTACAGTATCAATCTGGAGGTTAAAATCCCCAGGAATCTACAAAAATATGGTTCCCAAGAATATTTCTTCTGGATGATATAACTTCCCAGGACCAGGCTGTACAAAATCTAGGCATCACATACTTACAAAACCAACCAAAAATTATTGTTTGAAAACCTATATGCACTGTGTATAGTTTTTTATACTGTGGGTCGATTAAGTTTCATCTCAAGGATGCATTTTCAAAAAATAATACCTACAATATTGTATAAAAATTCGGTGAATATAAATTACTGACTGAGATAACATGTGCATTCAGGGTTCAATTTCACTACATAGCCACTCAAGTTACCATGGTCTTGTTTTTTTTTTTTTGCTTCAGGTTGAACATTGGTCACCCCTGGATGCCAATCGCCACATCCGCGATCCATGTGTCTGGAGCCGGGCCAACCGGTCAAGATACCTGTGAATCCGGAGGAAGACGAGAACCCCCCCCGGATACCGGAAGATGATTCTCCTTCAGGCTGAGATCGATCCAAACTAACCGGAAATGTGCTAGCTCTCAAATACTCATAGAGGCGGGGTATTGTTGCAATAGGAACTTTTTTATGAGAACTAAATGACATAACTAGACAACAAAAATTAATTGACTCTACTTTTTAAAGGCCTATCAGTGATTTGCTCAACCAGAAAATTAGAAAAAAAATTTCATCATAATTCAGATTTTGCATGTTTGTACCACGGTTAGGTATCCTAGCATACCTCACAAGTTATAGGGACCAAAAGCAACATAATAAGGACAAAATCTGATATTTAGTTCATTACTGTCCGTACAATGCCATTAACTACAACACGTAATTAATGGAGAGTCATATCTGGGAGCACATGATGTTTTCTGCTTTCTATCAATTTTTGGTTGGAAAAAAAAATAATTTTTAAGAGAAGTATTCAGACTTATTTTTTACTTTTAAGCTATTCTTGCAAATTTAAAATATTTTGGGACTCTTTTGGGTGAATCACTGATAGTGTCTTAAACTGTTTTAAATTGGTACATGGACACCATATCTCCAATTGCCACCAGACTCGGTCATAAGGTCATATGTGCAACCATAGAGACTTTGCATATCATAGTGGGTTAAAGAAGGCCACATACCATCAAAGGCATGAGAGGTCACTTGTGCAGAAATGAATGAAAAGTTTAACTGCAAAATCAGGCAAACACTAGTGGTTTAATACTGCCTTGTTTATGGGGAAAGTCATTGAGGTCACCTTTTGAAAAGAATATTGCCCATTTCTCCCACCCACCCCCTTCTGAACATTGATCATAAATTTTGTTTTCTTTATGGAACCAACTAAAAAAATTTAATTTTGGGGTGCATGACTTGTTTTTCTTCAATAAAAGTGGACCTAATCCCCTAGAAAAATCGTCCTTTCTTGGAACTTGTTAAACACCTGGGGTCCGTTCCAATAACTCAGATGTAAATCTACGTAACATACTATATCTTGCTTGAGTGGACCAATTTTGTCCAAAGCACTGTGTAACGGTATGAAAAGGTCGTTAGTAGGACTGCATGAGTAAAGTATATCGTAGGGTTACGATTAGTTTTGGGGAACGGACCCCTGGTTCACTAAAAAGGGAATTTTTTGTGAATCGAGTTGTTGAGTACTTGAGAATAGAAGATAGGATTTGTTGTTGTGCTTAGCTAATATTGTGTCATATTGGATGGTATCCAAAATATTTGAGTAGTGGATCCGGCGCAGCCGTATCCACTACATAAAATATTGGATCAAAAATGAACCAACCCGTACCATCTGCGTTCACTGCGTAACCTTAGACACGCGCGCATAAACACTTGCGCGAAGGCGACGCCCTATCTAATTTCGTCTCATATAAGATAGGCAACAACCAATGATATTGCCTGTTTGCTTACGAAACCCCACCCACTGAATACGACTTCAATCTTAAAATCTACACTTCACTACCCAACAGATTATTGGTTGGTTCTCTCTCGGCAAAAGTACTTATTCATAGTGCCAATCAAAGTTTCGTCCGTCCTTTTCCGACAGATTACATCCAAAATGGACAGAGAAACATTCCAAGGTCTGCGAGTCAAGCGCAGCGCCGTCTCGGCAACATGGAGAAGATCTACGAATTCCACGACAGATACTTCCTCCAGGAGCTCAAACGCTGCCAATCTGCTCCACTCCAAGTCTGTCACACAGCTTCCTTAAACCACGTAAGTGCATAGGCTCATCATCACTTGGGCAGAGTTCATTGACCTATGTAGTCTGGTGTATAGGGAATTGACCCTTAGTGTTTTCTGGGAATTTGCGATTTGGTTTATCAAGTCTCATTCCATGGGCACAGTTCACTAACCATAAGCCCAGTGTAATGTGTGGATATGATTCATTTTGTTTTTGTTTGTTTGTTGTCTGTTTTTGTTTAAATGTTAATTGTAATCAGGCAAAAAAAATATTCAATAAACATTACAAACATTCAAAGTTTAGGCTTTGGGATCTATGCAGGAAACAGTTTTTGCTCCAGTGTAATGCGACAAGGACCCATTTTGTTTGTTTGTTGTTTATAGTAAATTGTAATCAGGAAAAGAAAAATAAAATTTTCAATAAACAGTACAACCAATTCAAACTTAGGCTTTGAGAGCTATGCAGGAAACAGTTTTTAGCTTATGAAGAATTTGTTTATTTTCTTTCTTGATGTCTAGTTTTTGCCAGTGTATTTCGTCCAGCCTAAACTAAGGAAGTGATGTCATAGCTTCAGGCATTTATTTTGGTGCGTATCGCGAATGCCAACTTTGTACGCTTGCGATTACAGCTGTGGCTTCACGTTTAAGACTTGCGTGAAAGCTATGACGTCACTCCTTAGCTCGGCCAGACGAAGTAATAGATTGTATGGTGTTGAATGCAACAAAAGCTAAGAGAGATGAAAGAGGGAGAAAAAAGAGACAGGTTTAGCCAATCATTCCAACAAACTTGTAGACAAATAAAGATGTTAGTAACATTGTGCTTCCAAAATCACTTGCGATGTCTCGTCACATGAATGTAAGAAGGTTATAAGTGCAAATAGCCTGCCATGTGATACAGCTGTGTGTGGCCATGTATTAGGATACTCTCACTGTATCTTTCCCTTGAGTCAGTGACACGTCAGCTGAAGAACCATTTCAAGAGCCACTGACCAAGACTTGGCATATTATGTTGATGGGAAATTTTTGACAAATGGCCAGCTATTGACCCATGACAGTCTTTCTTGTAATTCATGTGACGGTCTATTTTGCCCAGTGAAGTAGGTTATATAACCCTCTGCTTGTTTTTAAAACCACATGTTCCAATCAATTGTGTGTTTTGTATGTTATGTTTCAGAAAAAGGATTTTGGTCCTCTATGCACTGTATAATAAAAACAAGCCCAGATTTTTTCCGATCTCCCCGGCTAGCAACTACGGAATCTTCTCAGGGGTTTCCATGTTCGTCATTCCTGGGGTGTATAGTTGTAGATGATTACTACAAAATATCTTGCGATCTGTAATGGTTACCAAGATGGGTTTAGTACTTCTCAAAGATTTCTTTTGTAGTTGGTGATACAAAAAGAGACTGGAATTGTTGGTTTACTTGACACATATTGGCCCTTAGGTAATTTGTAGGGCAAAAATGTTACAGAGATGTATGGCTAAAGTAGGTCACATATCAGCTTCCTTACTTAAAGAGACATGAGGAGATTTCCAGAAAGAAGCACCCCCAATTTTTGTCGAACCCGGGATTTTTGCATATTTGGAATGCTTACCAATGAATTAGATCACACCTGAAGTGAATGAGCCGAATACGCCGTCTTAATGTAATAAGATGATGATTTAGTACTTTCTGTCGAGCACGACAGAAAGTCAAAGCATGGCTTTCTATGGGAACGATTGCAATAGCAGGCAAGTTCAAAACAAGGTTTGCGGTTTTCTTTTGTACTTGTTTGTTCAATAAACCTTTGAAACGTTCTCGGTAGGTGGTCTACGACCGATCCAGTGAAAATTGAGAGAAATTTGTATCCTCAAAAAATCTCCTCCTGTCACTTTAAAACCTATTCTTGTATTGGGAGAAAATGATAACATTTAGTAACTTTTTCTAAATTCAGTGCACATCTTGGGCAATTCCATGTGTGTAAAAGTGTTTCTGTAAATGACTAGCAGATTGTGTTCATCTCTCTGACTGAGGTATTTTCAGCCTTCCTTAGTCCAACACATAAGCAGCAAACAAAACCTAATGTTCTTTTCTCTCTTAATGTTTAGGGAAAGCAAAAGAACCTAAGTGACAACATGGATGTGGCCAGCTACCTACTCAAGCCGGTGCAGAGACTAGGAAAATATGCCTTACTCATACGAGACCTGATCAGGGAGTGTAGGTCATCAGATCCAGAACTAGCCCTGCTTAAGGTGTGTATGTTTTTCTGCATTGTACTTTTGTTACTATAAATAAACAAAATCCGGAAATGTAAAAAAAAAAAATCAATTTCTGAGATCAAAGTGTTAATGCTAAAGGTAGAACTGCATCAAATACCAAGTTTTAAGTACCAATTCATTTTAGAGAAGGGGTCTTGCACCCTAAAATCTCATAAGAAAAATGTTCCCTGGAACTTTGCTATGCTAAAATTTGGCTTTGCCGCCAGTTCAAATTTTGGATTTTCGGGAAATAGGACTACTCCTGTTACATTGATTATATTTGTGTAGCTGTAGGCCTTAATTATTTTCCCACTTTGTGTCATCTAAAAGTAAGATTGAAGGAAAATTCCCCTTAAAGCCACTATCAGAGATTTTTTTTCAAAATGTAAACAAACTGGCTAAGCATAACACACTGTATTTGTCAAGAAAATGATAATTTGTTATGCTTTGTTTACTAATAAAAGTCAGGATCCAACTTTTTTAAGTTCTAAAAACATTCGTAAATAGCATCTTAAGTGTCTGTTTTTCACAATGAACAGTAATGTAAATTGTTGATATGATCTAACACTAGCAGTTTAGAGACAAATGGACATTTTGAATTTCAAAAAAAAAAATGACTGATGTGGCTTTAAGAGGAAAACTGGGATCCAGCTTGGGAACTTAAGAATTTGTCAAAATCAGGCCAAAAAAAAAAAAATACAGAAGTGTAAAGTTAAGTGGAACATAGAGGCCTTTGCTTGTGCAGGATTTGCGTAAACCTGGAGGCATAACCATGGTAGAAGGAAAAGAAGGCTGCTGAATGCCTGTGTGGTATTATGATGGATGGACACAGGCTCCAGATCGCAAGATATGGGTTGACCCTGCTGTGGTCAATGCGTTACAATATAAGTGCGGTTGCAGTGTACTTCCGATCCCATCAGTGATTTACCAAAAGAGCCAAAGAAGCTAGAATTTTAACTTGAGAAAATTGACCTAAAAGGCAGAAAACAGCAGTGTTGCATTTTATATTTGATGTTTTTTGTTATCTTTAAGGCATCTGCAGAGAAATGGTTGCAATTCACCAAATGAGGCATTGGCAATGACTATTTAGCAATGGATTCATCAAGGTTGTGAGTGAGATACAGCTACAATGGGTACTAGATCAAGACACTCAAAATCATAATTATTCCTAACCTTACTATTATTAGATACATTAATGTCAAATCCAAGAGTAGAGTTAACCTCGGTCTACTCAAGTCTGTTTTGCTTGGGTTGTTTTTTTCATGCTCAATATACCCTGTGTGATGGGGGCACACACTAAATTCCTTCCGCATTTGGAGTAACCCTTTATAGTCCCGGTTGTGAAACAATAGCGCCTATGCGAAATATATCAGCGTCCCGAGGGAACTAGGTTTGCGAGACTATTGCTTGTTTTATGAAAAAGGATTAGAATAGGGCCCAATTATTCTAAATCTGTGAAGAAAATGTTCCAAATCGCATGTGTACGGCTCAGGCCGCGACAATGCCTGTCCGCTAGCCCGGGACTAGTAGAAATTTTTTCGGGCAAGTAAAACATTGGGTAGTCGTGCCCGTTCGGGCAAGTCAAAATCCCGGGTCCAAATATCAGCTAATGGTTTATGGTTTACTGACTTTACTTCCCATCAGAAAAAATAATTACTAGAACCTAGTCCGTTAACAAAGATTACCATTTCATGATAAGGAACAACAAAAACTTAAAGATTAAGCTCTACACAACGTCGACAGACCAGTTGGGAATGCCTCGATCGATATTGCTTTCCAGTCCATACCGTCCCAGGTCAATGATCTGCTCGCCACATATATTTTTCGCAATCTCAACATTTAACAGGCTGGAAAATTAATTTCCCGGGAATCCGATAGATTTTCCGCCGACCACTTCCACATAATGAAATTATTCCCTCCAAATTGGATTTCTAATGGTCTGGGTGATCGGCGGTAGAAACCAGCTTTTCACGCGCGATTCTTGCACTGATAATTGGTATTTTCCGTGCCAAAAAAAGCGCTGAAAATTCTTTCCTGATTCAGATATTTACAATAAGCATTCTCACCCCCATAGTATTAATGATAAAAACCAAACACTACGTGACATAGCTTCCATTCATCTGTTAATTGCAAGTAAACAAAAATAACGGCGTAATTAACTCTGAGTTAATTGTTTAAAACAATTTCAGAAACGACTAACATAGATTGAAAATCTAAATATATCAGCATTATTTTTATTGTAAAGTACTTCATTTTAGCTTGAAAAATTACAAAATGGCCGACGGCGAACGCCGACGGCATGGCCCACATGCGTAATCATTTGTTTTGACACAAATGAAAATGAATAGACTAAGTTTAGCATCTCAGAGAATCTAACGTATTTGTCAAATTTGTGATCTAAATTCACGTGGGTGACTGAGTCCTGTGGTCATGAGCTTTTAAAAGTCATGAAGATCATACGAGTTGAAGGCTTAGACTGTTGGGGAATTTCCCGGACCGTTTTTTATCATCAGTATTTTCCAGCGGTACAGCATTCACGCACCGTGGCTGTCATGTACGGAGCTCATTTTCCGCTGAGAATCGCGGTAATTTTTGGTGCATGTTCTGCACTGTCTCGGCAAGCAGTTTTTTCTATGAAAAGTTGCCCGATCTGGCACGCTAGAAAAATATATTTGTCGCGGCCCTTGTACGGCTACTGGCCGTCGAATGGATAGCTGATCTTGGTTCAGGAGAACCAAGTGAAAGCTGAATCATATGCTCTGTCCCTATACTTATTTCTCACAGTTCAACAAACAATGTATCAAAAAGCAATTTAAAATTAAATTTCACATTAGTTTGAAGCCATTCATGCAAGCAAATATATCAAAATATTGTCACATGACTGGGGTGGAAATGAGAGCATGAATCAGGGCATATATTTATGTGTATTTCAGTGGGAGAGGATTTAGTAGTGTGCCCCTGGTATACTGAATCAACAGCATACAGCATTGTCAACTCTAGAGGGCAGTATTGCATGCATAGCAGTGGTTACTCAAACACTATTTTTGGAGTAGGAGTTAATGGAGGAAGTAGTGGCTTTCTCTTATAATTAGATTACCTTCATAACACCTGTGATTCACAACACTTATGTTAATGGCATGATCAATTGACATGATAAGTTGAATAAAAATTATCTCATAATGTTGACTAAATGTCTACCCGGTTTGGTTTGGAAAGACCTTCATAATCCTCCACTGTCTTTATGGGCTTATGAAGTAGGCATACATGATAGGATACCGCTACGAAGTACAAGTGTAATGATTTTGGGTGTGTGTTGATACACCTGCTTAGCAGATGAGATCATACCTAGTCTGCTCTTGTGAAATACAGCCTAACTTTATTAGTTAATATTAAAAGCAAAGTTTTAAATCAGTTTTGTCCCTGCTAACGTGGGTGGCCGGATTCAACTCGCATTCACCGCCACTGCTGTGTGAGGATTTATGGAGCAAAGATAATGACCGGATGCCTTCCTGATGTCAATATGCTGGATGGCCAGTGTGAGGCATCTGTGTAATCAAAAGGTTACAATTTAATTGTTGTTTTGTTAATCTAGACTCAACTTGACCATTATGCCAGCTTGTGATGAAGTGGTAAACCCACCCTACGTCTTGTCATCTTGGACATCCAAGGGTCAAAGGGTAAATGTGAAACAATGGCATGCCAGGTCAGATAAAAAAAACAACATGTCAAATTTGACCATAACTAAAATGATGCAATGCAAAGACATTTTTGAATGCCCGAACTGTTTTGTATTCAAAACAAATTCTAATATATTTTGTTTTTGTCCTATGTTAATCTTTTTGAACAAGGTGATTTACTCGACAGGTAAAGTGATGTTTTGAACACATACTTTAAACAAACAGTATGTTCAATAGGAATACAATATCTATTAGGGCCAACTATTAGCACTGGCACATGATGAATATTCCATTTGCACGAAAGCAGCACTAACATAGCAGATGCAATGTGTCGTGATGTATTCGGGCATATGCTTGTATCAAAGGCTGCCTGTAAATGGAATATTTTTTACCTGCAGAATCAAACCAAAACTTGTCAGTTTTGTGCTGAACCAAGCTGCAGTATATCACAATATCAATTTATATGGTTTTGCTCCATGTATCCTCAATTGGTGCTAAAATGATCTTTATGAGGATTGTAAATGTCTTAATAAATTCACTTCTTGTATTGTCTATCCCAGGATGAATTCTTGGTTTATCGAGGTCATCGCAAGTGTCCAGGCACTTCCTTCTATTTGAGGACCTGATTATATTCATAAAACCAGGAGAACAGCAGGGGCCATGACGTATACCAGTACAAGTTTAGTCTGAAGGTAAGAACATAACCAGTGTTTTGTGCTAGCTTTTGGTAACATTATGAGTTCAGAAATTTATGTAGCTCAACCTAGGGTTTTGTCCGCAAAGAGGTTCAATCTTAGTCTATGGTCCCAGTCACACAGACCTTTTTCTATCATACTATCATTGTTCCCAATTATGGCTAGCATTTATAACATCAGTACAACGAGCATTACCGGCAAAAAATCGTGCCGCCGTGTAACACTTGGTATGCACGTAGCAACACGGTTTATGTATGGACATATTTGCGCAGATCTGTAAATGAGATGCAACACATACACTGTGTCTGGCACTGAATGCTTTAAATGTACGTGGCTGGTCTCTAATGCGCTGGGCCACGATTATTCTGCTGAGACTTTACAAGGTGACCTTCCACTGGGGTTAGTCCTACTCCCGAGAAAAAAAAAAGAGGCACATCCCCCATTGCCAATAATTTTAGGAAATTTTCACCGCAATTGGTCATGTGATCCCACAAAAAATTCTATCTTTAACACATAAAACCATGACTTCTACACTCATTGTAGCCACAAAGCTTTAGTACTTAAGGAATTTTTACATGGTCATGAAATGTCTGTGGTTCTTAAAACTCTAGGATTTTTTTTTCATCTCGAAGTACTGACAGGTGGTTTAGTACAATACAGTATCGGCAATTGGATGCATTATGGGATGAAGTTTCAAAAGCACCCCTCTGTCCTACTCCAAAGATGGTTACAAATCATGTAGTAACACTTAATTTTTCAAATATGCATTTTTTTTTTCATACTTCTAAAACAACACACTACCATTGAAAACTTTGGTTAGTTCAAAACGTAGGGTGGAACGCCTGGGCAACGATGAATTACAGGACATGATACCAAGTGTGACCAGATAATAAGACTCCATTGCCCTAAATTTGTTCCAACTAGCATTTTCTTTTGGTGTTAAACAAAAAATGGGGTTTAACCCACACAGATGACCGATATATATGACAAAACATAGGTTAAAGCGGTCTGAAAAATTTGAACTCTGGTTCAGACGTAAGGCGGAAGCAAAACACAAATCCCTACACACTACCCTGTAAGAACTCACAGGTGAAGAATGATGGACCGGCGCACAAGTCAGCACGTTACTATGGCACAGGCTTTCGCACGAGCAAGGTGAGTTGGTGCCAAATATTTGCCATTCTATAAGTAATTACATTAACTTAATATTTTGGAGTATTTGGGTCGCACTCGACTTTGGCCGTATACCCTCATCAAAACCAAACTGTGGGGCTTGAGAGAACTGATTTTTTTGTCAAATAGGGTCTTTTGGCACTCTGATTTTTTTCACCTCCAATTTTTGAAATTGGGAACTAAATTTTTGGGGTTGGCACAACTTAAGAGCAAAAGAGCAAAGAAATGGCCAAATTTTCTTCAAATTTTTAGTGAGGACCTGGAAGATTCCCAAAACTCTAGCCAGGGAGCTAAAATGTGTGCATTTTGTGGTCTTAAGAACTGAAGCTACTTGACCGGTGGTCTAAAGAACTCAGAATAAGTGCGAACTTGGGTCTTGACACCGCACACAACCCATAACTCTGCCATTTTAGGTAGCAAATTAGTATATAAGCATTTAGCAAATCAATCAGCATCACTAAAAAAATACAAGGTGGGTACATATTGGAAGCTATTAGATTCAGAGTTTATTTTTGTCCCTCTTCACAAAATGTCTACCAAAAAAGATGATAACTTATTAATATAATAGATAACCATAGATTATGTACGAAGATGAACTATTTGGTTGTAAACAAATGATAGTAATACTTAAGAGCTATTGTTTAATGAAAACATATTTTTCAAAAGTAATGACATAAAGTGATAATTTACAGATCAACAATATAATAAACAAGTATTTTGAGAATGCATACATGGTGAAGGGACGAGACCACGCAAACGCAAGGCGTGAGGTCGCAGTGCTCTCTCTACAAAAAAGGTAACAAAAATTGAAAAAGTTACAAAAAAATAAAAACGATAAAAAATTAAAAAAAAAAAGAACAAAAATACAGGAAGGACAAACAAATGTAACAATATTTAAAATGCTGAAGTCAAAACAAAATTATAATTAACTAAAATTTTGTTTTAAATTAAAGGGCGTGTTTTCCGATCATCTTTTGGGACCCCCCCCCCTGATTTACCCGGAATTAGTGTCGATTTTGCATAATCAATTAAATGCATATTTTTCTCATTGTCTCCTGAAATCTGAGCCCTAAGACATGTGACATCGCGTGACTTGAGAAGGTAACTAAGTACGAGGTAAATGTTCATTATTCGTACATTTCAGTTGCCTTATTTCCCTTCCTCTTGTAACCTTCGAAGGAGACAAGCGAACTGAGTCTCAAGGGGTGTCGGCAGCAATCCATGCATTGATTACAACACCCAGACCGTGACAGGATCACTTCCAGGGCATAAACCAGTTGTGGGAGCCAGAGGTAGCTATGTATTGTAAGAGATTGCTGTGATTTTCAATTGACTGTTGAACAATACCATTTTGAGGTGGTTATAGAAATAATATTAACCAAACTCATTGCCTTATCCCCTCTCATCAGGAACCAGTAATTAAATCAGAGAGGGGTGAGTGGAGCCCAGGTCTAAATACAACATTTAAACCTAGTGTAACTGGATCAAGATAGGTGTAACTAGGTTTCAACTGGTACTGTTTTGGAATTGAGCACCTGTCATGCGGATTTGAACTGTTTCACACCACACACCTGATTTTAACTGGGTTAAAAAAGCTTGATATGGT
>JAMKCH010002663.1:0-39953 GCA_023653785.1 Ophioderma brevispina | reverse complement strand
CCTTCGGTGACGTTGGTTCGTTCCAATCGACTCCTGCAAGGCGTCCGTTTTGGCCCGAAAGCTAGATCCCTCTTGGGGTCTGAGTTCTATCGGCGAGTCTCTTGGCGAAGCCCCCAATCGTCCCTTGGGTGCGGCGTCGCGCTAGCCCTCGCCTTTATTAGTCTTTCGGGTCCCTTTCCAGGCTGGATTAGCTCGAGATTTTCCTTCTTCGTCCTTGTAGGCTTCTTGCGTCTCTTCCTCCGGGTCAGGGTCGGACTTTTCCCTCTCTCATCAGCCCTCTCACGGGGCTGGGGCCTTTAGCCTTCATTCAGTCTCTCCACCTTTATCTCCCCCGGGCCATCTCTCTCCGCGGGGTTCTTTCTGTTGTGCTCTGATCGGACCCCTCTCTAGGGGCCCGCCCCTTCCTCTCCCTTTCCATTTTTTAGGGTTAGGCTTCTTTGCCCCATGTCTTTACGCGGGTCCGCCTTGCGCTTCGTCTGTTTCCCTCCCGGATCCTCATTTTTTTTGTTTTCGCAAAGCTGTGAGGCCTTGTTCTCAGCCTTTGCCGCGGGGTGCTTCGGGCCCTTTGGCCTGCCTAACGTCGCACTCCGTCTCTGTCGGAGCTCTTCCTCTCGTCTATTCCTTAGGATTTTGGTGGTTTTCCTCTCGGGATTTCGCGGCTCTGGCTATCCTCCAAAAAAAACTTTGGCCAGGTCTTTTAATATCACAATTAAAAGTCTGAGGTCCCTCTTACGCACCCTGGTGTTACGCCACTATCTAGTGAGTTAGTGGCTCCTGACTTTTAGGAATCTAGAATTCCATGTGTTTTGGGGCTCTTGGGCGTTTTGTCTAAAACCTTTTGGCTGCCTCCTATGGCTGCTCTCTGAATATCATGTTTCCACAATCCACCACCTCCGACTGAGTGTGCTGGTCTGGGGGGGGTGTTGATTGAAAATATTCATCAACTGGGGTTAATGCTTATGTTTCAGTCAACATTGGTGTAAAGGAAATCAGTTCAGTGTAATGATTTATTCCAAAACACATTAATGTTTTATAATCATCTCACTGAAGTCCTGATTTCGCCGTTCCATGTTGAACTTCCCTTCCCCTTTTCCCCCGGCCTTCCAGGCCCCCCCACAGCACATGATATGTGCATGCTTCCGTGGGGTGGGCTTTAGCCAAAACGGAATTGAAGAAGAGTAATGGCCGACAAGGTGTGACCTGGGGGTCACTGGTTTACACAGGACCATTTTTCTCTATTTAGGGTTGGTCCTAACATAGTATTTGGGGCATTCCACGTCTCAGAAGGGAAATGCAATATGTTCAGTCAACATTGGAAGGAAATCAGTCTCAGTAGATGATTTAAAAACATAATTTTGTTTTTGAATAATTTCTGTTGAATTTTGAGTAGGCCTGCTTGTTATAAATCATTGAATTATCATGTTCCATAAGGGTTTGCAAATGAAATTTTATATTTGCTGTATTGTTTTTTCTTATATATAAAACCGGCATGTACACCACTAATATGGTGTTTTGCTTTCCTTTTCAGGAGGTTCCAATAGTACATCGCCCCCGGCATCTTCAAGTGGATCCGAAAAAGCCCACATTTGCTGCCTTGGTAGATGTGGCTACTAAAGCAGATCAGTCCCTATCTCCAAAGAAAAAGGCAGGTGGAATTTTTGAAATTACAAGCCAAATGAGATGTGGTGTGATAGAATTCAGGGGGTGTATTGAGTCAATCCACTATGCACCAGTTTTTGGGAATTTCACTTTCCAATAGGTCATGTGATCCCATCAAAAATCCTATTCTTAACACATGAAACCCCTGACTTTATACTCATTTTAGCCCACAAAGCCTTATTACTTAAGGAACTTTTAGCATGATCATGAATTTCTTGTAGTTCTTAAGCCTTTGAACACTCTTTATCCCTAACCGTTCTGACATGTGTTTAGTACAGAACCTTATAGGCACCTTGCAATGCATTGTGGGATGATTCAATGGCCTCTTAATTACATTATAAATAAATAAAACCCTTTACACTTACTGTGTGCTTTTGTTCCCGTTAAGCATGTGATATAAGTGGGTTGCGAAGCACTGACCCATACGGGAGAGTGGGCCTGAGAGTCTCCGATTGTCACAACAGGAAGTTTTGCTTTTTTACCCTGCTTTTTTAAAACCTTGACAATATGGCGGGAAACAATGCCATACACTCTTGTTAAAGGAATGTTGTATAACAATAGACCATCTGTGTGAAGTGCACCAACAGGCATATGCATTGTTTCCCACCCTATTGTCAAGGTAAAAAATCAACTTCCTGTTGTGACACTTGGCGACCATTCAACTGTGCGTCAGCCCGCTATCCATGTGAGATGTCAGTGGTGTGCGAAGGGTAACCTTGGTCATCAATGCGAATATTTCCTGCAAATTGCTATGAACTTTGAAAGGTGGTGACCTCGATCATGGTCCGATTTGCATAATGCTGTTTTTCTCTCCTCTAGGGAATCCCTATCACCAAAACATCCTGATTACAAAAATTTTGATTATGCACTTGGATCGATTAAGCCCATATTAATTGATCGAGCTATGAGTTTGCAAAAATATTGGGCGAAGACTCGTCGAGGCCAATATGTTTAAAAGTCAATAGCGAGACCAATGAATATGGGCATAAATCTCTAATTTTAAATCTTATCATGTTTTGGAATCCAATATTTTCACACCTTGGGACTCCTCAAAACATGATACTGATTTCAATCAGTCGAGGCCGTCTCGTATATCAACAGCAAAAATGTGTACTAAATTGGCCCATGGACTGGTGGTTAATTAAATGTGGTATGCACATTTGGGTCTAAAATTTCACAGGGATATTGAAAATTAACTTTATTCCGTAAAACTCACCAATTCGATGGAGTAGAAGTGGGGTACGAGGTTTGTTGTTAGGGTCCTCTCACCTTTAAATGTTTATCACATTGAATACTTCCAGTTGCATTCTCTGTAGAAAACTTATCAAGCAACTCTTGGTATGACTTATATACAGGGATACAGTATTGTCTCTTAGGAGCTCAAAAAAAGTTGTTCTCTGAAGAAAATGGAAGAGACCATAAGCAAATCCATTGTGTAAAAAATTGTATTGACATTTCATTGGAATCATGAAAATTTTGTAATAATATTTTTGTGTTCTATACCTCACGTACTTAGCCCATTATTCAAAAGCATGCTCTTTGATTGGTTTACTGTCCTCATTTTCTGCAATAACAAGATTGTGATTACGCCCAGTGGGTGATGCAAAGGGCCACATTATTTTCGGTGCGCGAGCACCACCATATAGGTTCCAATGCTAACTTAAAGCCCATGATATACTTCCAGTTGAGCGAGCGATTTCTGCATGGAGCATGCGTAACACGACTTGCAATCAAAATCCAGTATTGCGCATGCAATCATCGCGGACTGGCAGTATTCAATGGGCTTTACGCTGCTAAGACAAAGCATGTGCTGTTAAGACATAAACAGCTATTACTTTTAGTAAGAATAGGCATTTTGGGGCATTCCACTTCTCAGAAGGGAAATGCATATGTTTCAGTCAACATTGGAAAGGAAATCAGGCTTCAGTTAGATGATTTATAAAACATAATGTGTTTTTGAATAATTCTTGTTGAAGTTTGAGTAGCCTGCTTGTTATATCAGTGAATTATCATGTCCATGGTTTGCAAATTGAAATTTTATATTTGCTGTATTGTTTTTCTATATATAAACCATGTAAACCACTAATATGGTGTTTTGCTTTCCTTTTCAGGAGGTTCCAATAGTAAATCTCCCGGCAATCCTTCAAGTGGATCCGAAGCATTTGCTGCCTTGGTAGATGTGGCTACTAAAGCAGATCAAGTCCCTATCTCCAAAGAAAAAGGCAGGTGGAATTTTTGAAATACAAGCCAAATGAGATGTGGTGTGATTAGATTCAGAGGGTGTATTGAGTCAATCCCACTATGCACCAGTTTTGGGAAATATCACTCCAATAAGGTCATGTGATCCCACAAAAATCCTATTCTTAACACATGAAAACCCTGACTTTTATACTCATTTTAGCCCACAAAGCATTATTACTTAAGGAACTTTTAGCATGATCATGACATTTCTTGTAGTTCTTAAGCTTTGGAACACTCTTTATCCCTAAGTTCTGACATGTGTTTAGTACAGAACAGTATAGGCACATTGCAATGCATTGTGGGATTGATTCAAAATGCCCTCTGAATTACATTATACCCTTGACACTTACTGTGTGCTTTGTTCCGTGAAGCATGTGATATAAAGTGGGTGCGAAGCACTGACCTCTATACGTGGATAGTGGGCCTGAGTCGCCGAGTGTCACAACAGGAAGTTGCTTTTTTACCTTGACAATATGGCGGGAAACAATGCATACACCTTGTTAAAGGAATTTTGTATAACAATAGAACATCTGTGTGGAAGTGCACCAACAGGCATATGCATTGTTTCCCACCATATTGTCAAGGTAAAAAAGCAACTTCCTGTTGTGACACTTGGCGACCATTCAACTGTGCGGCAGCCCGCTATCCATGTGTAGATGTCAGTGGTGCGGAGGGTACATTGTAATCATGCTGAAGTATTTCTGCAAATTTGCTTGAACTTGAATAGGTGGGTGACCCGATCATGGTCCGATTTTTCATATGCTGTTTTCTCCCTCATAGGGAAGCATATCACCAAAAACATCTGATTACAAAAATTTTGATATGAAATTGGATCGATTAAGCCCATATTAATTGATCGAGCTATGAGTTGCAAAAATATTGGGCGAGACGCAGTCGAGGCCAATATTTTTAAAAGTCATAGCGAGACCAATGAATATTGGGCATAAATCGTCTAATTTTATCATTATCATGTTTTGGATCCAATATTTTCACACACTTGGACTCCTCAAAACATGATAATGAGTTCAATCAGTCGAGCCGTTCGGATATCAAAAGCAAAAATGTGTACTAAATTGGCCCATAGGACTGTGTTAATAAATGTGGCATAGCACATTTGGGTCTAAAATTTCACAGGGATAATTAGACAAATTTGAACTTTATTCCGATACCAAAATCACCATTCTGATGGAGTAGAAGTGTGGGACGAGGTTGTTGATAGGGTCACTCACCTTTAAATGTTTATCACATTGAATACTTCAGTTGCATTTCTCTGTAGAAAACTTATCAAGCAACTCTTGGTATGACTTATACAGGGATACAGTATTGTCTCTTAGGAGCTCAAAAAAAGTTGTTCTCTGAAGAAAATGGAAGACCATAAGCAAATCCATTGTGTAAAAAATTGTATTGGACATTTCATTGGATCATGAAAATTTTGTAATATATTTTTGTGTTCTATAACCTCTACTGCCCATTATTCAAAAGCATGCTCTTTGATTGGTTTACTGCCCATTTTTCTGCAATAACAAGATTGTGATTACGCCCAGTGGGTGATGCAAAGGGCACATTATTTTCGGTGCGCGACACCACCAATATAGGTGCCAATGCTAACATTAAAGCCCATGATATACTTCCAGTTGCAGCAAGCGATTTCTGCATGTGAGCATGCGTAACACCTGATCTTGCATCAAAATCCAGTATTGCGCATGCCAATCGCTCGCTGCGACTGGAAGTATATCATGGGCTTTACGCTGCTAAGACAAAGCATGTGCTGTTAAGACATAAACAGCTATTACGTTTTAGTAAGAAATGGTAATTTTTTGTTTTTTTGTCATTTTAATGTGGTAATAGAATAGAAATAAAGGCTGCAAAGTCCATGTTTATGCCAAAAACTGTGTCCTTAGATTGACAAAGGTGAACTTCTACAAGATCCCAGTATCCAAATTTGACCATTATTATGTTTGTATGGATCCATGTGTGGGAAAATATTGGATCCAAAACATAATAATGATAAAATTGGATGATTTATGCCCAATATTTATTGGTCTCGCTATGAGTTTTAAAATATTGGGCTCCACTGCATCTCGCCCAATATTTTGGCAACTCATAGCACGACCAATAAATATGGGCTCAATCAATCCAATTTTATATCAAACTTGGTATGTGGGTAGTGGTGCGTGCAAGTAATACCTACGCACTGTGTCATCATTATTTGTGCATATTCATAAACTCATTTGCATATTTACTCTAATTGGCTCATTATTAAAAAGGTGAACTTCTACCAGATCCCTAAGTCCAAATTTGACAAAACTTGGTATGTGGGTAGTGGTGCCTACAATTAATACAGTAATACCCATGCACTGTGTCATCATTATTTGTGCATATTAATGAGCTCATTTTCATATTTGTTTCCTGCCAGGGGGATCTTGCAAGTTTAAACTTGCAGTATTTTCTGTTTTGGTATGGCCAGGCAAGAGATATGGAATTAGCTTTATGAAAATGTGTTCATTCTAAAACATTTACCCCAGGATGAACTTGGACCTTTATCAGCTTGTAGTACTTGACCTTAAAGGTTTAGATAGGGCAACTTATAGATTACATTGAAATAAGGTATATGTTGGTACAGGTTTTGACGTAAAATTTTTGCCCCTGTATAAGCCATCACCATTCATCGTTTGTGAAATCCGGACTAGTCTGTAATAGATTATTAAAGGTACTTGTTCCGATGGTCTTTGGGACACCCCAATTTACCCCGAAGTAGTATACATTTTGATATCAGATGAAAGGCCGTATTTTTCTCATTGTCATCCTGAAATTTCAGCTTTCAAATCTATTTGTTTCTCAAGATAAAGATAAAAAACCTTCTGTTTTAATGGTTAACCATCAATATTAGCACAGTAGTGAATAGGGCATTGCACTATGCATCATCGCGTCTAACATCAAAACCACATGTTAGTTTCCCACGGTATTTGATGGTCAGTGTTGTATACAAGTGTCGGGCTCTCATATCGAGTATAGAACACGATATACACAAATCAGAACAAGCACCTTTAACTTCCAATAAGTACATTTACTTGGGGAAACATATAGTACAGTTGTATTACATGTGCAAGTTCCTGTTGTAGTGTATCCTGTTCAAATTCTAAAAAAAATCTGTATTTTTGTTTCATTGACAGCCAGTGAATTAGCCCGTCAAATGCAACAGAACATGGACGGCGGCCGCCCAGTGGACCCAAACCACCCTCGCGAAGCCATGTACTCAAGACCACCTCACCAAGAATCCAGCCAAGAACGTAGAGTATCCACGTCATCAGATGATAAGACAAGGGACACGTCACGTCAACCATCTTTAAAGGATGGGAGACCAAATGAACTCGGTAATTCATCGTCGTTAGATAGACCACCTCAGCGGCCACCTCAGCATGGAGACAACCAACCAAAGGGTAGATCTGACAAAATGCGTCAAGAAGCCATGCAGCAGGATGCATCTGCCATTTTTGCGGCTCTGTTTGAGAAGGATACACAAAAGCCTAAAGGCGGAAAGGGAAACGAACCTGAGGCTTCCACTAGACCGACCCTGACGGCTGCTAGTCTGATCGACGTAATCATCACTCGTTCCATCAACCAGCCATTGCTGGAAGCACAAGACCAAGGCACCGATTCTGATAGCAATGATTTTCAGCCGAATAGACCAAGCGGATCGCAAGAACGACCAAGTCATAGCAATCAAGAAATGGACCACGTTCCCAAAGACAAGGAACCTGTTGGCTTAGCATCATCTTCAACTGGAAGTGGATCACCGAACAAGCCTCCTGCAGCACCCCTGCCAGCGAGAACAGAAGCTGAACCAGCAAACCCTGCAAGCGGTAGTAAACCCACACAGTCAAATTCTAGCACCCCAGTGAAATCATCTCGCCCTATTACCTTAGCCGAGCACATTGATTCTATTATATCCCTGGATTATAACCACACCGTACAGCAAGTGGGTAGCTCTACATCAAAAAGCAGTGCTCGGCCTCAGGAAAGCGCCACCACTGGTGAGGCTACAAGTGTAGATACAACAATGCGTCTCCAACAAGAGCAGGGGCCAACGTCGACCATGTCCGCAACAATGCGATACCATCAGAAATTGTCGCAAGAGAGCGAAGTCGGTTCAACAAATGATTCTAGCAGTAGACGCGAAAACTCACCTATGTCAATGTCAAATGTGCATTCGTCAAGAACTGGTTCAGCAGAAGCTCGCAGCAGAAGTCGTGCCGGGACTCCTGGGTCTAGTGGCAGTCCAGATACTGGTAATACAGATGACAGGCAACGAGATGAGAAGGGAAGTAATATGAGTAGTAGCAGAGGCACAAGTAGTACTAGCGCAAGACAGGCCGATACCGCGGGCCAGTCACGATCCCCAGCTGATATCAAACCTGACAGCCACTCTAATGGGTCAGGGGTCAACAGATGGAACCCTCAATTTGATCGAAGTATGGTGTCAGCTGGTGGGAGTAAACAATTACGCAATCCCGCTGCAGAAGCCAGCCGCGAGGCATCACCTATTAGTCACAGCGATTTACCCACATGGTCTAGAAAATATCCACATGATTCTAGTAAAGCCGACAGCAGCGAGAGTCCCTCGGCAGGGTCTCTTTCGCGAGTTCATGTTCACAGTTCTCAGTCTAATTCCCCACAAGCGTCTGAAGGGTGGGGTTTGGACTCAAGTAGACCAGCATCATTAGGACGCCGTAGAGACTCTCCTGAGACTAGTACCGGGCTTGGTTCAAGCTCAAACATACACCCCGATGCTTCCTCTAGCGGCATATCAGCCGAAGGAAAAAAGACTTACTCAGAATCAACTGCTGTAAGTGGTAGCGTGACTGATAATAAATGGAGACATGGTGGTGCATTACCAGATAGATCACGACCAGGAATGCCGGAGGTAGAAAGTTCCAGAAGTAGTCCGATACCACAAAGTAGTAGTGCCACAGACTATCAGGCTAAAGGGTCCATGCAGCCTGCTGATAGCATGTCGCAGATGAGACACCGCATCGGTGCTACATCAAGTAGTCGCTCCCCAATTGCTGGTCAAAGTAACGCTCTGTCAAGTAGCAGTAGTGGCATGCCTCCAAGAGGCGTGTCTCGAAAGGACACTATTATATCTCTTGATCTTCGAAAGTCCATAGACAGAATGATTGAGTCGCAAGTGCGAGTTGATGAACCATCGCGTCGCCAAACACAAGTGCGCGTAGACGATTATGTGACACAGCTCTTTGACGCAGAAATGTCTAGTTCCTTGTCTACACCACAGAGGTGTGACAGTAGGGAAAGTACCAGTACAGCCGAATCCGGACCAGGTCTCCAAGTGGACGAGAGCAAAATATCGGACGTCTCGGATCCGGATAGTAGACAAGAGCCGGTATCTGAAAGTTTGCAAAAAACACAACGTTCCCACGGTGGCAGTCCAAGACCGTCAAGCACCGAAACTGCGGAGACCGAGTCTCCTCCCCGTACCCCTCCTGTTAGTGCGTCAGATGCTGCTGCCCAGTTGCATAGCAAGCCGCAAGATCAAAGGTCAAGATCGACGAATGCAGTGTCTTCGCCATCTTCAAGGCGTCCAGAGGAGCAAGGGTCACAACCATCCCAGTCCCTCCTTCCTTCCTCGTCACAACAGGGCTTCCCAACTGGACCGCAGTACCCGTACTCTGCTTTAGCGTTCCCATATGCCTCGTCTACAGCCTCTATGGGGCATCATTTGGCTAATCCTCAGCGTAGCATTCCCTCACCACGTGCGCCGGGGCGTGGACCGTCTCCTGCACCGGGTCCAGGAACTGCCGGCAGAGAGGGGAAGGAGACGACACAGATTTTATCCTCGCAGTATGAGACCCTCTCAGATAGCGAATGACAGCGGTCTAAGAATGAACAGAGAAAGACATTGGTTGTGTGATTTTAATGAGTGTAACTGTACTATGCCTACCTTGGTTTGGAGTCATTTGGTACCATTAAATACTATTTAAAATTATTTTTGAAACGGTTACTGGAACACTACTTGTTGATATAATCTATAACTTGCATTTGGTATGTCTAAAATGAGAAGGAACAAAGCATTTGCAACTATTCATGAAAACACTTTCTTTATTTTCACTCGGATCCTTTATTATTATTTTTTTTCTCCAAATTGTTACAACAAAACATAGGAGCGGTCAAGTCAATTTCTCATGACGTTTATTTTAACATGAAATTAGTAAATGACAAGGAACCTCAACGGCATCGACCGTGCAACCCTGATCCACTTTTAAAGTCCAACTGTGCAAATGACAGCATTTCAACCCAACCCTTTACACTAACTCTAAATTTTGTTAGTAATTTCCACCAAAGGTGAATACAGCAGGTTCCTGTTCGTTAAACTCGTACGCAACTCTAAGTGTATACTAACTCATGCATATGTCCTACATAGTAGACCTTTATAAATACTAGTTGCACACACTGATCTCTATACAATGGATTGGTAACATGGCTCTGTACTTGAAGCCACAGACGGCCATATTGGTAATCCCAAAAGAGCCCAAGCAGGAGGTTAAGAGTCCGTCATTTACACAAAATGCGTTCCCATTGAAATGACGTTAAGCGACAAAACAGAGTACAGAATCCAGTTAATTCAGTGAGCTCAATGTATATGAAGTTGCGTGTGTATGGGGTCATGTCCCTAAAACGGGCACATGAGACCCAACTTCTGTTAAAGGTGCAACGAGAGATTTTGAGGCACCAAAATATTGTGTCATAATAGTAATTTCAAAAAGAATAGACACTCAATAGATTCCTTACCTTGGCTAGAGAAATGTCTTAAAAGAGAGAGAAAAAAGGTGATTTTGACTTGCTTATATTTCAATATAAAACAGGCTGAATTTTGTATTTGCTCCTATACAAAATTAGAAATTTCACAATTTTGTACCAAAGAAACAATTCTCAGCTTTATTCTTTCAGATGGGAATATTTTTGATGGAAAGCTTTACATCAAGACAAAAAACAGTACATTCGATTTTTTTTAGGGACACTGATATGTGAAATCTCTTGTTGCACCTTTAAACAGGTGTCTCTGGAATGCAATTGTGTTGGGTATACCAAGATGTCTGCCGGTTGCTTCACTCATTTAATATACATGTACAGTTACTATTGTATAGAGATAGTGGTTGCACAGTGATGTGATAAATTGTTCCACTCAGGCACGACATAGTATGCACATAGATTTACGAATGAGTTCCGCGAACGGACCTCTGCTTATTAAGTAAGATTACTGGTAAAATGCATTACGACCTAATCAATGCACAGTAATATTACAATGATACCAATTTGACCAAAATCACTTTTTACTAGTAAAATAAATTAGCCTATAAAATGTGTTCTAGTATTATTTTAGAAATTATAGTTATAGCCGTACAATAAGAAACTAAAAAAAATAAATGGTGCATCTAGGGATCCATTTTGGTGCCACAAACTGCCAATTTTGCAAAATATACTAGTCTAAACAACTAAACAGGCCACAGCAGCCGACAACGTCCAGCTGAGCTATCGTTATAACTGTCATTGTTTAAATAGTCTTCAACAGATTTTAGTAGACATCTGTGGAATTTTGATATCCTGGTTTAAAACAAAAATGTGTGACCGGGTAGAAATTTGTCTGTTAATGGTTTCAGGTGGTATAAAAGAAACCATTTTGGACCAAAAAAACCATCCAATACGGTCTTCAATTTTTCTTTGGAAATCTGAAGTAAATATCTGTGTTTCAAATGGCAGCAGTGTATGACCTGATGTTGGTGTGATCTATGCACAGCGGGACGTTGCCGGCTGCTGTGCAAACAGGCCAATTGGTAGTGTAAAATGTTCTTTGTTATAGTGGATTTCAAAATAAGTGAGACCTCATTAAAAGTTTTAGGTCTGTCCATTCACCGTGAGAGGTAAGGGGAATGATTTTAATGGCCACAGGTATAAAAGTTTATGATACCCATACAATGTATAGTAGTATAGCTAGTAAATAAATGTTGACTTAAACTACATTATTTCACATCTAAGATAGCTTGGATGTTTCAATTGAAGTATCAGGATGAAAATACCAGCAATTATTTCATTAAACGTTTGATATGAACATAACTTGCCTTTGACACAGCAAAATATCATTCCTTATCACAGCATCGGAGAAATAATGCATTCTCATATCAATGAACACATAACACAACTAAGTTTTATTTGGCTGTGAAAATTGGGCCAACCTTGTATTAAGGGATTAGCACGAAGCAGATTTAACATCCCAGCCAACCATGGCATAAATCCTATCATTAACAGACCATTGTAGAACTGAATGCATCAGTTTCCAGTAAGCCAATTTTTTACAGAAACTTATACCATGGACACAATATGTTTTGTAATGGCAACAAAGGCCTAGTCTCAGCATGGCTGAGAATTGAACCCCACATCAATACCATCCCTATCGGAATATGCAAGGAGTCTCACTTAATTTGAAATTTACTATAGAATACTCTCAGTGACAACAATGCTTTTGCAGTAACCAACACAGAATAACCAACAATCCATTATGGTAATATAACAAGGGTTTACTGCAAGAAGGCCCCCATCTGCAATAGCTGCCATTTGTCATTTGCATTGTTATTTTAACGGTTATACCTGCCAAATCTAATACCTGGCAGCTATTGCAGATGGTTTTTGCCCGAAACCCTTGATATGCACCTGTTGAAAGCAACTAGAACCAACCCAATTGAACAGGTGGTGAAATAGACTTAATGAGTTTGTCAAAAATAAGAATTGTTAAATTAATAGGATTTACAAAGAAACTTACACCATTGTGGTTCCTTGTTATCTGCTGTTTGAAATTTATTTCCTTGGATTTCAGTATGTGTAGGAGGTTAGTTTTTTCCACTCAAGGTAATATTGGGTAAAGACCACATATTGGCATGTGAGTGCAAGAAGGTTGTAAGTGCAATAGCTGCCACTTGATACATCTGTGTGCTGCCATGTATTAGGATAACTCAATTTGTCTTTCCTTAATGAGTCAGTGGCTCTTGAAATGGTTCTTCAGGTGACACAGTCGCCTGAAGAACCACTTCAAGAGCCACTGACCAAAGACTTGACATGATAGTATGTTTGATGATAATTTTTGACAAATAGCAGCTGTTGCACTTGCGACCTTCTTGCACTCGCATGACGTTATTTAAAGACACAAGTGATGTAATCAAGCAAAATGATTCTGAAGTCATCCCAAATCCTTTTCTTAAGTTCTCATTACCCAAGCTTTCGTTTAGTGAGTACCCATAACAACAGGACATAAGGATCCCAAGATTGATGATGCCTCGAAAACAAAGAAACATAAAAAATAAAGTTTAAAGTTTGCAATCTTTCTATAATTGACCCACTTATCTTTGGAATTTTTTAAAAAGAAAAACTTCACCAGGTGGTATACAAAAGATTCCTCTCACATTTCATGGAACAAGTCAATTTCCATATTTTGGACCATCTCTCAGAAACCTGTTGAGCGACTTCCAATTCAGTTTGCTTGATCACTCTCGAATATACTCTATTATTATGCATCTGAAGCTTCCGCATGGTGCAATACTACAGAGCGAGTAGTGTGAACCGCCCAACACTGCACAATACGCAAAAATATTGGGCAACTCTTCAAGCAAATGCTCTTTTTTATTACTTTTGAAGCCATTTTAAAACTATTTTTGTCAAGTCAGCTTCTTACATAATAATAATAATATTGGATGACTTTTTCGGTTGATAACAGAAAATATCGCCCTCGCCAAGAAAATATTGGGCTCGTCTTCGACTCGCCCAATATTTGATCTAGGCTCGGGCGATATTTTCTGTTATTAACCTCAGCCATCCAATATTATATAATTATTATAAAAGTAAAGGTTCTGTGAAAATGCTTACACATGCAAGGATCGCCTTTGTAAAAAAAATGGTGTTTTCAGAAAGTAAAAATAGCAACTTTGCATATTGTCAGCCTATTTTGCTTGCTTCTGACTTAAAGGGACATAATGGCATGAAAAAAATTTGATATAATGAGAAGGACCCTTACTGAAATCACTTCCATGATATTGAAAACAATTTGGATGTTTACATTCTGTAAAAACAGTAAAAACAGGAAGAGTTCCAGGGGGAGGTGGCAGTTTGTGGCAATTTCTGGAACAGAAAAGCAAGGTTCACATCCCTGACAGGATTTACAGTGTATCTAGCGTGTTTTGCGACACAATTCAAAAGCATTCAGACCGGGATTCAGGCATTGTACTTTAGCTTGTAGTAAGATATTGATCTGGCAAGTGAAAGATTGATTAGCACATGTACAATAGCAATCGTCTGTGAGCTGATGACAACATGCTTTCAAGTTTGGTCAATGCTGGCAGTAATGTCAGCATCCTTGTTCCAGAAATTGCCACAAACTGCCACCTCCCCCCCTGGAACTCTTCCTGTTTTTACTGTTTTTACAGAATTTAACATCCAAATTGTTTTCAAACTCATAGAAGTGATTTCAGTAAGGGTCCTTTTCATTATCTCAATTTTTTTTCATGCCATTATGTCCCTTTAACCCTCTGATCAATACTCGTCTATCATACAGCATATCTGATTGGCTAATTACATCATATATTCTTCTCAATAACCAGTTAAAATGCATCTTCCAAATATTTAAAGGTGCATTGTGCGATTCCAGCACCTTCTGTTTTATTCATGGTTCACTAGCTATCCTTGAGAAAAAGCTTATTCACAAATTTTGAGTTGATCCCGAGCTTGCGGTTTTGTGTTATGAACAAATGTGTTTCCCATGATCCCATAGGCCACTGTGCTGTAAAATTGCAAATTTCTTACAGATACGACCGAATTTGCACGTAAGATTTGGGTACACATGGATTACTAAGGCTAACGCTTATAATATTTCTACTTTGTTGTGATTGGTTATTTTGTTATGGGGAAAAATAAAGGTCGGTCGCATGTAGGACCATCAGAAGGTCACACACGTGACCAAACTTTATTTGCCCCCATGACAAAATAACCAATCTAGCAAAAGTGGAAACAACATTTTTGGTTAGGTTTGGACTGAAGGTTATTAATAATGTAAAAAAGTAATAACAGATTGGTTACGTTGACAAAACAGCATTGGGTTGAAAGTAAAAATTTACCGGTTTTAGGTCACAAACGTGACCAAAGAATGGCCTTTCTTTTTCTAATTATATCTAGTAATAACTAAATTTTATGACTTTGAACTCATAAGAGCAAACCCTTGCTCACTACCTACATGTATCTTTGCACACAACCAAGTTTGTCTTTAGGGGTAGCAAAGTTTGTCTGCGTTTCTGGAAATGTACATGAGTATTTTTTGGTTAAAGAATGCTTTAACCTTGCTTGCACTTGCCACCACACTATGAATTGTGGGAGTAAAAACTTTTGGTACTGGCTCGCAAACAATGTTTGTTTTAAACATTAAAAAGACATAGTTTGAAGAAGTAGAAAACTTCCACTCTGATCCGTAGTATGAGAGAAGTTGGCGTGAGTGAAGGTGTACAGAGGTGTTCTCTTCACAACACGCAACTTGCTCTCTGGGATTTGGACTTTATGTGGGGAAACGGTGTGGTATTCTGGTTTAACACTTACATGACCAAGCTAAAAAAACTTCCGTTAGTGCCCAAGGGGGGGGGGGGGTTCCAACCCAGATCCACCGCTTCCCATGGAGTTTGATCATGACAAGACACAAGTAAATGGGGGTCATGTAAAGACCCACATAACCACAATAAAAATTGAAATCCGAACTTTGAACTATGACCGCTGGCCAATTGAAATTTGTCACTCTCGAAAGGAGTGGTTCGCACATTTCCAACCTCAGCACTCAATATAAGGTTTTGAACCAAAATAATTCATTATATCTAATCTAGAATACCAATTAAAATAATCATGCAAAAGATAGCCAAATTTATACCATCTTGTATTTTTCTCAGAAACTTCAAAAATCGCCGTATTTTCCAATAGCTGACACATGTAAGAGCAGTATGACAAAAATTAAATTGATGCTATCAGCATATAAAAGGTTATTTGATTAAGTATATTAATTATTAATTAATTGCCTCCTAAGTATATATCTAACAAATAAAATTCCCATGATTACTACTTTAATTTTTTAAGTAGTAAATATCTTGATTTTCAACTTCCGTTAGTGCCCAAGGGGGGGGGAGAGGTTCCTAGGGACCCCCCCCAACCTATTATTCTAATGAAGCCGTGGCGGATGAATTTTTTTTAGTATACAGGAGCCGCGTATTATAAATCAGACCAATTAGCAAAAAATCCTGAAAAAAATTGATGTGCATAACCAGACATCGCAAAAAAATTAAATGTTGGGTACTATGGAAACTCCCCCCCCCCCCCCGGGCAATACGTGTTAAAACAGAGGGTAAGCCACGTGCTCTTACCAAGGGCTCAGTCGAGACGTGGAGGGGCCACATGGTAACACAGCTGGACTATGTATTTCTGGGTATCATAAATCTACTAAAAAAAAACCAGGGGTGTAATTTATCAATAAAACAAATTGAAATGGAACTTTGAACTGCACCATGGGAATTGAGATTTTTAATTTAGCTCAGGGTCTCTCCATTTTAGATTATTTATGTTGGGTTTTGTTTGTGGATCTAATCGCTCAAGTGACTGTCAAACTTCTTGCCCAAGACAGTTACACCATAATAGTCATTGACGTTGTTGTTTAAAACATATGACGAGATTTAGGGTTATCAGTGCTGACCGATGGAAGTTAGTGAAAAGTAAAAAAAAATCAACGAATAAAAACATTCATTTGAAATTTTTTTGAAGTGTAAGAGGAACTCAAACAAACTTGTATATTTTATTTTGATGAAAAGTAATTCTTGGGTTTTGGTTAATGTAGTTTGTATGGATACGAAAGCAAGGAAATAAACTGTTTCCTGCCAAAGTTTGTGTTATATTAAAGTTAAAAATTTATGTAGGACTGTACATGTACTGACTATTTTGGTGAGAAGATAAAAAAGAAAACATGTTCAGTAAATAAATTTTCTCTAAGCTGTTGGGAAAATAATGGTGTGACTTGCCGTTTTGTTTTTATAGCTGCTTAATCCTGATGAAAGGTGGTAATGTGATACTGAAATGGCACAAATGAAAGCAATAATAGTGATCTTGAAAAAGCATCCTAATTTTTTAAAAAATTGAGAGATTATTGAGCATAGTAACATAAAGCTAAGGGCTTATAGTTGTGATTTGAAAGCTCAAAATTCTGTATTTGTCGCAAGCGAAGGAATCTATAATTAGAATATTAGTACCAGGATCCCCAAATCTAATTCAACGTCCGCTGAAAATGTGCCTTCAATATGAAAGAGTGCATTGTTTTTGTGTCTACATCATCCATTAGTAGTTTCCATCAGTTGATGCTAGTCAAGATAGGGCAATTTTGTGCAATGGAACTATTTCATAATGGACAAAATGGCACAGGGACAGAAATTTATCGTTTCCCACACTACTGCCGAATTAGAATTGGCGATTCCCGATTGTAGTTAGTGGCATTTCGTGATCCTAGCACCTTATTTTTTTTATACCTCTGGCTTGAAAAGCAGTAGGGGCAGTTTGCAATAGCGTGCATGTCCGTGTGTGTGTTCCAATTTGGCTAGGTTTTCGGGATATTTCTTCCGAAACTACAGCAATCGTTGATTGGTCAATGATGATGTCATCGTTCGCTTAAAATAGTTCTAGAATACGGGTATTGACTGATCAATAACCATTCAATAATTGTTTTGGGTTTTTTTTGTAACCGATTCAAAACAAAGCGAATACAGTCAGGATTCCTGATACAGCTATTTATAGCTGGGAATGTAAAATGGCAAACACTGTTGCTGCAACGGCCCGGTGAAAATCATGGAATTATTGTCACTGTTTAGGATCATGCCAGGGCCAGGGATCATGCCGGCGGTGTAGGATTATTCAAGCTAGCCATATACGTACTGTGCTGAGTATTGAAGCTACGGCTACGTGTACTTATGTGATACGTTTACTATGTGAAATACGGTCATTGTAGTGAACAATGTTGCATTGCAGTACACATAGTTTCATTGCATCCTTCAGCCAGGCCATGGTTCGGCCGAAAATTTAGCCTTAATTGTGCAGTATGTTGGAGGTGCCTTGTCAAACTCATCATGCTCATGCCAAGTTCCCGAGGTAAGTTCTTGTCTAGGTGCGTGTCCCTAAATTCTCGGCGTGAATTTGTGAACTAGACTTCATTTCTCATCTGGCTTGAATTTTGGGATTTTCACCACACACGTCACATTTGCGTTGGCATGATGATACGCGGGTCAGGATTCATCATTTTAATGTTCAAAATCACTTGTCATGTCTGTGTCACTGTGAGTGGCAATTTTGACTGGTCACTGCAGTACGAATATTTGATAAAATGACTAACGTATGCCCCAGTCTAGTCTCATATTCAGTGTGTTTGTGCAGGGAATGTGGGAATAACTTTTACTGGGGACTTTTATTTCTGCAGAGCTGGGCTACAACTAGCCCATCAGCCATCTCATACCGTACGGAATCACCCCGGGGAATCACTCGCTGGCACTCGCAGCTCAAGAACTTCGTCGAGTGATTTTGTTTGAATCGTATGCTAATTAGGCCATGCAAAAATCGATATGGTAATTTGACGGGCGACGTCATCGATATTGACAAGTATCTGAAAACGTTGTCATCGATGAAATTGGGCGGTGCTTACGATGACGAGATGCTTTGATTGACACATTATGCTTGCACAGGGAAATACCAATTTGCGCAAAGACGCCTCGCTCCGCTCGGCCTCACACCTTTGGCGTTCGACACGCGCCTTCGGCGCGCTCGCGGTCGGTGGATAAAAATGTGAGGCGTCTTTGACAAAGACTAATGCCTATGACAAATATTCCTATGCAAAAATCTCTAAAACCAAAATTGGGGATTCTTCAAAAGTGCTATTATTGCTTTAAAGCATTACAAATGCCGAGTGCCATAGCATTTAAAACCTGCATTAACTTGACTTGCCACCTCCTTTTCAGTAATCTTGCATGTTTGCCATGCTCATCTTTGTGGGCAATTCCATAAAGGACCTAAGGTGATTTCAGTGAAAGCTAACCTGCCCAGGGAGAGCCAACAAATTTTATGTTCGTATTTGTTGCAATTCATCAGACAGATAAAACAATCTCACAAGATTCATTCCCATCTTATTTCATTTAATATCATGCAACAATCAAAATAGTATCCGAGTGTTATAATATTATTTTGCCATAAAAGACAATGATTCATGAATAAGATTTTTTATATGAATGTTTACAGTGTATAAACAAGCATTCATGAACATTTATTATAAAAGAAGAAATATGAATGGACAAAAATCCTGCATTGATATTTGTCACGGTGCGTATGTTAATGAGCGTACGCGATGTGTTTAGAAAGTTTACTCGCGACATTGGATTTACTCGTTTTATGGACAGGTGTGTGCATCTTTTCCTTAGAACCATTAGTGCATTGAATTTCATGACATGTTCACATTTTTGACTTAAATGTCTGCAGTAATAATGTGTATGAATTAGGTTAATGGCTGCATATTTTTAGTTTCTCATGCAGTGGCAAAAATCAATACACTTGCATCAGTTTGACTAGACTCATAATGGCACGTACCCCTGCAGGGCTTGTGCCATTATTCGTCATCAAACTGAGCGTGCGTGCATTGATTTTTTGCCAATGCACTCTAAGCTAAAAATATGCAGACATTAACCTCTAAGGTCCGACCCCGGACAGAATTCAGTATTCATGCCACCACCCTAAACACGAATTCAACAACAGTAACAGAATAAACCGCATGTTTAAAGGTGCCAAATTTAAGTTGGTGGCAGAATACTAAGTTCATCCCCAGACCCAATCCTTATGCACGAACCTGTAGATCATAGTGTGGACTTTATTTTCATTCATCAGCATACAAATACATAAATATAAGAAAACAGATGAAATGTGGACATACTGGAAGTGAGAATGCCTGGTACAGGACAATGACCCATATTTACCCCAGTTATAAAACTACACAACAAACAAAATAATTATAAATATTAAAGAATCTAAGATACCATACACAAATTTTGGTCGGAAAGCTCTGATGAGGTATCATACTCATATAAAGTAATGCATTAGGGTAATTGTTTTGATTTGTTGTCTTAGTGATTGAAAGATTTTGGACCTAGTTTCTCAGTGTTTCTCATAATATAATTGTGGAAATTACCCTATCGAATGAAATAGAATTAAGTGGCATTTTTTTAAGCAACATGTCAGGGCTTGAAGATGGGGGTGTTCCCGATTAACCAATTTCCCAGCAGGATGGGTTTTGGTGAATAATTAATGACACCAAAGTAAAAAATAATCAGACCCCCTTAATGGTGAAATGGACCCCCTTTAAAAAATGGCCATATTTACTCTTACATTTGCGTGGAAATGAAAAATTGGCAAATAGAACGAAACCTTACTAAATAAGTAACAAATTTACATTAATTGAATCATCTTTTTTGTTAACCAGGCAGGCCGCAGAGGTCTAGAAAGGCCTTTATTTTAAGTCACCCGTATGCACAGTCAACCGTGGATTGTTGAATATTCAATTAGATTTGCACTAGTGATCTAAAAAACACTCTTATCTGTTTCTTCAAAAACTTTGTACCAAAATTACAGGCAGGTAGTTAAAGAAACCATTCTTGTTGATCATCCTTCAAATCAAGAAAATAAATTTCAAATTTGATCCACAACGGAGCTTATGTATTGAGTAAAAATAGTGATGCAGAAGATTACTTTGTCAAAAAAACTTTGAAAAATGTTCACTTAGCGAATTTTATCAAGGCGGAGACCCTCTTCACATTGGACCGTACCGATATTGGCTTTCAAAATTAACAAATAACTTGAACTTGGGTTAATACAGGCAGGAACTAGCATTTTATAATCCAAGTCCTACTAAAACGGACGCTACAATATACTACTGTGTAACGGTAATGAATGCCGATTAATGGAACGTGCTGTTAACAGGTCGGAACGATAATTACTATCTAGGGAGGGGGCGAATCTGGCTGCAAATCAACACTGTGTGTGAATGGGAGTATGCACCATGCAAAGCCCAGTACAATGGAGTTCAATTTGTGTTAACAATACAGCGTGGATGCGATGCTTGATTCCCAGCTATATGTTCGGAGCGAAAATTGTTTATAGTTCCTTTCACTATTTTTATCAGAAATTTGGCTTTATACTACAACTGGCTGGAACTTAATCTCATTTTAGACAACCATTTGATAACCCTATTTAAAGTTAGTAATACGGTCAGGAACTAGCAAATTAGAACATCACTTTGCGCGGGAAAATTCAAATTGCAGTGGAACTCGTGCTCGCTTGTATTTACAGCGCTACAACTTCTAATCGTGATTTAAGAACTTAGGGCCAAAGATAGGCGGTGTAGCAGACCTCAGGCATCACTGATCAATCTCCTATTGAACGAGCGTGCCACCGTAAAGTTGCCTTATGCAGTTCATTAACGAAGAAGTTGCGGTATGCCTTTCAGCCATGTAATTGTTTAACCTCTGCCATGTTAATGTAACCCCGCACGTTTTTCTAGAGATTTATAATTGTTACTAAGCCTGAATCAGTGATTTTCACCAGTAGCAAAATTAAGCAAAATGTCAATATTACCCATTTTTAAGCAACCATTCTTAAAAACTCAATTCATTTTGCGCAGTCTTTGCCTGAGCATGTCTTATGCCTTGGCCTAAGCATAGACATGTTCAGATGTGTGGGTGGAGGTATATTCCATTTTTTTAAGAGGGTGTCTTACACTTTGACATTTTGAGATAATTCAAATCTGATTAATATTGCACTTTACATAGCCAAATTCCAGTGCAACAAACACATATTGAAGTATGTTAGATATTTTTATCCCTTGATTGGAAACAGAAATCATCCTTCAGGGATGATTAGATGGTTTAACTAAATTACTCTTCATCAGGTGCACCGAATTTGGTCAAGTTTGATGTGATTTTAGTCTATGTAAGTATTTCTTTCACCACCCTCGGTACCTGGGCCATTTTTTTCTATGAACCCGCACATCAAATTTGTCGTTATGAAACAGTGATTCCAAAGAATTGGTACCACAGGATAGCTTATGGTTTCTTCCCTCCATTGCTATTAAAAAAGTACAACATGTCCGTATGACCGTCCTTATGACACATAAGCAACAGGCAAGTACTGAAAACACTGGGCATATCTGGTGGAAAAAATGATTTACTCTGGCTCGAAAAAAATTATCATGGCCCTAAACACTATAGTCATTTGCCATCATCTAGAGCCAAAACCAATGAAGTCGATGTTCTTACCTTTTTGGTGAAACATTGAGATTTTTTTTCCTATTCTACACATTGTGTGGGGTATGACTGTATGGTGTGAAATTGACAGTTTTGCTACATGCAATTTTGTGGATCGCTCATTCTGACGTAATAATATGCTTGGTCTGTGTTGTTTTTCATGGAAAGAGTTGCATAATCGTATCCATTGGTACAAAATCAAGTGTATGTGTAACCATTCGATATGGGTATGTTGGTCCTCTCGGTGTGGGGGGGTGCCACCCTATCCATTCACATTTAGGGATGCCCTGTGCTCTACTATATATAACAATATGAAGGGCATAAAATGTCCAATTGGACAACAAAATCATTTTGCAACCATAAAGGTGTTTTTTTTTTTTGGTAGGGACAACGCAAATCTAGAATTGGGTGGTAAGACAAGTAAGAGATAGTAATAATAGGGTGTTTGTACATGTTACCGACCATTTCACTTTATTTTTATCATGGAAAATCTATCAAAGAATCAAAATAATTCCATAAAATATCTCAAAATGGGTAAAACGGTTTCATAGATATAGTACCATAAGGTGCAGAAGTCAGATGTTTCACCTTTTGGTACAAATATAAAAAGGGCCAAAAAAAGGGTCATTTTTTTGATTTAGCACAGGTAGATGGAATTCCAGTGGGCGTTGGGCCTGCCTGCTCTGAGGGGCAAATTTTCCCAGTCTTGGGAAATTTCCCTCTCAGGGGGTCAAAGGCCAATTATTTCCCGTCAGAGATCTAAAAAAAAACGGTGCTGATATTAGCATAATTTTTTTTCCCGGCCAAGTCGTCAACCTGCCCCTCCTGTGTCCCCCCCACGCCTGTTACGCCCAGTGTGACTTCTGATTGCATTATGTTAAACTTGGCAACTTTGTTCCAAAAACCTTAACAAGTTTTCAATCATCGAGAGTTACGTCGAATTGCTCGCAGTTGAGGCCTATGGGCTGTTTGAAATGGTCAAGTATGGCATATCTAAAATACGCAGGCATTTACCCCCCATCAAACTATGGGAAGAACATTTGATTACAATTTGAGTTTAAAAAATCCAGTTTCAGCCGTTGGGATAGTAAAGAAGCAAAAATGTGTGCTAAATTGGCCTATAAGATAGTGTCGACCACTTTGGGAGACAATTTTGTGTTAATAACATCAAAGAAACATTTCCTGCCCTTAAATTTCACTGCTGTAAGTGAGACATATAATAATTTCTTCTGGGCCGAGTGTCTATCATTTCATTCACCCCCCACCAACTAAACATGAACTATTAATAGGATTATTACATGTTTTAATGTGGGTAAAAACATAACATCTGAACATATAAGGCACTGAATTACTATGGGGAAATAGTAGTATTAATTCAAAGCAAACTTGGAAATAATGAGTGAAGAGAAGGGATGATATTCAGGAGCTTGATTGTTAAAGGTTTGCTACCTTATTTCCACCCATTTTGGGTCCGTACGGGATGAATATTATAGGATAGGATGACACAAGCCCCTATGACCCCGTCTTCCCTGGGCCTGTCATTAGGTGAAGAGAGGTGTAAAAAAAAAAAGGTCAACATAGCACAAAAAGTCAACATTGTGATATCTCTATTCTAGAGGACCGCTGTAGCCAAACCTGGGCATATTGTAGGAGTTTTGTCGGAGGTACAAGACGTACTACCCTGCCATTAAGGCCCCGAGATGCTCCCCGTACCTAATTTGTTCAATTGTTGTGGGATCAGATCTATTTCTGATGGTGACGTGGAGCAAGACTCCTGATTGGGATTCAGAGTGTTTTCTGCAATTACTCTAAAAATCCATTTTTATAATTTCAAAATCAATTAAAAACTGCCGATTTTGACATAATACCCATATCCTATACAAACCATATTACACTTGGGCCAGAAATGTACTGTGCAAATGCGATTAGGTTAACAAACTTTTCCTTTTTCAAACCTTGGCCGCTTATTTCCCTAACCATTCCACACTTTCAAAACCATACATCACCGAGGCTGGGTCATCACACGAACATAAATGTAGTTGGGTCATCTGGAGCACTTTAGTTGGGATCATCAGTGAATATACTTCTATGAATGTTAATGAACAAAATTTAAGCGAGGGTGCACCAGGGTGGGGTCCCTAATACGGACGGCCAAAAATGCTTGCAGTGGATTGTTGTAAAAATGTAAACCAAAGTGTTTCATCTGTCTCAGATTTAAAAAGGTCTAGTTTTTGTACTACCTACAACTTCGGGAAATATAAACACGAAACTCGTCAATTGCCATCAATGATGTCACCACAAAGTGCAAATCTTCAGTATTGTGTCGATTTTTTAAAATGGTCCTCAAACATTTTCACCTTTCCCCAGGATTGGCAACAAAGGTAATTGCGGTTTTCAGATTACTGACAACAGGTCCATGCCCGATTGTCGATTGATACATGAATTTTTAGAACTAAGTAGGTTGGGCAGCGCAAACTATTTTTTGTTGCGTTATTTGAGGAAATATGAACAATTTGATCCTTTTTAAAGATAAAGACTTTGGACACTTTGACAATTTATAATATCGCCATAACATACTTTGTATGTAGTACAAACCATAACCTTTGTTTATCTGTAAAAAATGGACACTTTGCTTTACCTTTTTAACATCAATCCAGCATTTTCATTGTGGCCCCTGTATTCACAACGGACTTATACCCCCCTGGGATTCACACTTTTAAGGAGCTGCACCCTGCTAAATTTGTTCATCAACCTTCATATAAGACAAAAACAAGAGAAATGACCTATGCTATCCACGGTCCAGAATTGCTCCGATGAATCCAACTTTTGACGCATGAAATTGGCCCGGTGGGCTAGTGACGTCGCTTGGGGCTTACCATCACCGGTCATGGGGAGGGCTCGAGTCTGCATCGAACTCGAACCATGCCACGCTTTTTATGCTATTCCTTTATTTCTTCTCCTATTTCTTCACTTCCAGGACAAAAACAAAGATGGGGGCTTTAAGAAAAGTGTTCGCCCTATGCTAATGTCTGTTGGTCTACATCAGGGCGGCCGCTTTAGTTATATAATAATTCACAAAAAAATGTATTAGTGCAAACACTCCTTGATCAAATTCTGAAATATTTCTTCATTCCCTGCAATTTAGCACTCTTTGATTGGAAATAACATCCGACTCATGTTATGATAAAGAAACAATAACTAATTTATGGCGTAGTAGTGCTAAAGAATATACGAGCACAAATTGCATGTTTAAGTACCACAACAAGAACATATTTTAATTCTGTATCACGAAAACACCCCTACTTAAAATGGTATGTAGCCATCTGCATCAAAAAGCATAATTTGATTTTCTACTGAGTAAACCGGTTTAATGTAATTAAAATGTTTGATTTTCAGGAGTTGTCAACTAAGTGGGCACTGTATACCCACTCTCTGCACTGTCAGATTTGTATAGTTTCGATATTTATTACTGTACATTACAATAAGGGATAATTGCCCCCCCCCCACCTAAAATGTCTTTTTCTTCTATAATCACTAGCTATGTGGAGGTAACCAGATTACATCATAAAAACCCATCAGGGCACCAATCCTCAACTGAATATATGTGTTTATATCATTTAACAATAAAAAAAACGGGTTTAAAAAAAATTATTTCTTTTTTTAAACCCCAATGGGATAAAATAGGAAGCGGCAAAACACCCCTATTTAAAATGGGTCATACCGACAGCCACACATTTTTAAAGAATTTTGTATAGTTGAAATGTCCCAATCTTAATGATACATGATTTCCAGCTTTTTTACTGGCCTTGAAGTATGGAATATTGGTGTTTTGAAATTTGGTGTATTTTTTTGAGGAAATATTTAAGACCTGATATTTTTCATTTTTGGCCATATTTGATACTAATTCATAGACTTAACCTGGAATATTCGAAATACAAACAGAAGTGGTGAAAAGCACATTCTTTCAAATACATCTTGGCCAAGATTCATTGGAATCCTCTCTTGTTGAAGTAGATTTATATATCCTTGAACTTTGGTATTTTGGTTATAAGCATTTTTGTAAAATTGATGAAAAGGGCCTGATTTTAGGGGGGTCTAATCCCTCATAGGGGGGCCCTATGGATTTCACCACTCTGAGTTGTTTGACCAAAGTGTTTCAAATTGCAAATATAGTTAAAATTGGTTGACCCTCATCTTTTACCTTTATATGGGAGCCTGCATGGTGCTTAAAAAATATCACACTTAAATATTTCAGGAAGTGGTCACATTCACCACTTAAACTGTATTTCTAATGGAGGGTGCTTTTCAAAATGGCCGAAAAGTGCAATTTAACACCTTATGTTTTAATAGCCAAAAATGGGGTGGAATGGTCCAGTTTTTGTGGGCCGCCAGCTATAGCTGTGGGACCACTTAGCAATCCGTTGTGTGTATGTGTGGATGTATGTGTGGATGTGTCACTAAAATGTTATGTTTTTTTTTTTAAATTGACCTCAATTGATAAGTTGAAGTTCAATTGGAACCAAATTTGTGTCATAGGTGCACCATGGATCCCTCATATGTTGATGAGGTCAAAGGTCATGTGCCAAGGTCAAAGGTCATGGAGCGGCCCACAGCTTATATTCTTTGAATATAGCGAGCGCGAAAGCCGAGAACCGCGAAATTCTAGTTCAGTGTTTTTCTGTATTTTCTGATGTCAAATGTATAGAGCCGTCACATTAAAGTGACAGGAGGAGATTTTTTAGGATACGAATTTCTCTCAAATTTCACTGGATCGGTTGTAGACCTCCTACCGAGAACGTTTTGAAGGTTATTGACAAAAAGGTGCAAAAGAAACCGCAAACTGTTTTGAACTTGCCTGCGATCGTTAATGCGTCCCAATAGAAACCATGCTTTGATTCTGTCGTGCACGACAGACAGTACTAATCATCATCTTATTACAAAAGATGTGTTATCGCTTATTACGTAAGGTGTGATCTTAATACATAGGTAAGCATTAACAAAAATATGTATAAAAAACCGGGGTTCGAGAAAAATTGAGGGCGCTTTCTGGCAAATCTCCTCATGTGTCTTTAAAACCACTTAAATGACAAGAAGCTGTAACCTAGAAACAGCAGTGCTTTGGAAAGCGCAGGTATCATGCGGTTGCAATTTGCTGACCACTGACGACCCTTTAAACACAGGATAACACACATACGGTTCCTTAGCGCCATAGAGGACTTGCCAGATCGTGTTACCACACATTTTTCAATGAATTGGCCCATGAAGACAAGGTTTAGAACGAGGTTTGGTTTATTCCGTATTGAAAAGCGTTTCACACGATTTGGAACTCCACAACTATTTAGAGAGGCGTTTTCTTCTGACAAAGTCTAGTATGATAGCAATTGATTGTGGCACTAGAATGAATTTATAGATTTTTCAAACAATACTCCTTTAAGCGGCCAAATGACCTTTGAACCCTCAGTCTGTAACACCGTGATGGGCCATGAGTCAGCGGTTGCTTCTGACAATGGTGATTATAGCAATTGATTTGGCATAAACAGCAAAAAGAGAGTTGAGAGAACTGGCCCTGTAATGACCCCTGTGTGAACTTAACCCCCAGGTCGGTGAACACCCCGTTATGGGTCTTGGGGCAGCAGTTCTTCTGACCAAGTGTAGTGAATATAGCAAGCATTTGTGGCAAACAGAAGAGGAAAAAAGCGAAAAGGAGGGTAAGAGCGAGTGACCAGTAATGACCCCTGCGTGACCTTTGACCCAAATCTGTATATGCTACATACATGCCTTGGGGTAGTATTTCTTCTGACCAAGTCTAGTGATTATAACAAAATGATTTGTGGCACTAGAAGGAATTTATAGATTTTCAAAGAATGTCCCTTTAATCGGCTCACATGCATGTCCTTTGACCCCAATCCCTCTACACCCCATATGGGCCTTGAGTCAGCGGTTCTTCTGACCAAGCCTGGTGATTGCAGCAATTGTGGCACTAGGAGGAATTTATAGATGTTTAAAGAATGCCCCTTCAATTGGCACACATGACTTTTGAAACCAATCTGTGTATACCCCATAAGGGCCTTGGATCAGTGGTTCTTCTGAACATCTGGTGGTCATAGCACTTATTCTGTGGCAGAAGGATTTTATTGAGTTCCGAAGAATGCCTCTTTAATCGGCCCACGTGGTCTTTGACCCCAATCTGTGTACACCCATAGGTGCTGTGGGTCAGTGGGCCTTCTGTCCAAATTTGGCTGCAATCAGGCAAAGCATTTGGTACTAGTAGCATTTTGAAGCCAAAGTACAAAGAAAGAAAGAACAAAGAAATGATAGAAGACAGTATATAAATATTGATCATTAACACTTAAGTGTATATGGTCTTGTGCACTCCCGTTTGTGTATAAGGGGGTCCACATGGATCCCCTATGAAAACCACTTTCCCAGTGGAATTTTTACCAAAACTGGTGATTGATGGGGTACATTAACACGACCACATAACAGGGAAATAAAAATGAAAATCGGTTGTACCGATTCCAAATGGTGGTCCAAAAACCCATTTTTGGAACGCGCACCCAATTCCTCTGCCGAAAAATGAAAAACCACTTTCCCAAAGGATTTTTTCCATAAAATTTGGCTCATAAAGAAGGACATAAATACATGTACATTGCTGAAATAAAAATTAAAAAAAGTTACTCCAGTACGATTTAAGGGGCAAAACAAATTTTGAATAGCGCGCCCAAAATGCTTAATTATGCTAATTAGCATAATAACGGCATGACCCATCTGATTTTTTTCCCACCAAAACATGCGCAACTGAAATTTAGGCAATTAAAATTTTGGCCAAAAGCAATTTACCATTAAAAAATGGCGTACGAAAAACAATATGTTGGGTCCACGTGGACCCCCCTCCCCCTTATACACTTAAAGAGACATGAGGAGATTTCCAGAAAGAAGCACCCCAATTTTTTTCGAACCCGTTTTTTTTTCATATTTGGAATGCTTTCCAATGTATTAGATCACACCTGAAGTGAATAAGCCGAATACGCCTTCTTTATGTAATAATATGACGATTTAGTACTTTATGTCGTGCACGACAGAAAGTCAAAGCACGGTGTTCTATGGCGACAATTACGATAGTCAGGCCAAGTTCAAAACAAGGTTTGCTGTTTTATTTTGTACTTGTTTGTCCTATAAACCTTCGGAACGTCCTTGGTAGTTGGTCTACAATCGATCCTGTGCATTTTGAGAGAAATTCGTATCCTAAAAAAATCCCCTCCTGTCACTTTAAAGCGGCACTGGAACATTTTCACAAAATATGAAATTTCTTCAGTTTGCTCTCAAATGATTGTCTAGGCCATTGGAAGAACAGAGCTATATTTTACACACAAAATAACATACCCAAAACAGATAGGGACATTGATATGAGGATAAAGACATCCAGGTAATTTGTAGGCCAACTTTTAAGTTTTCCATAATTTTAATCAAAAAATGTGTATATTACATGAATATTTTTGACTTGCACTCACTCTCGTCTAGCTACTTTCAATCCTCTCTTAGTGTCGACGTACAACGTGCGCACTTTACACCAACAAGGAAAGTTACACCAACTTTTCACAGGCTGCAACGATGTAGGACTTGACATTGTTGGTATTCAGGAACACCGCCTAACCACATCATCACCAACTGACGAAGTATGGTCAGACGACAAAAACTGGGTTCTCGTTTACAGCTCTGCTACAGAACAGAGACATGGAGGGGTCGGATTGGCCATGACCAAGGATGTCCACAGATGCCTGTTGAGTGTACAATCAGTCAGCCAGCGGATCCTAACAGCTACTTTCCACGGTAATCCACGGCTCACAGTAACAACTGTCTATGCTCCAACAGAGTCAGCTAGTGACACAGACAAGGACACCTTTTATGACATTCTCAGAGAACACATTGAGACTGTAAAGAGGCATGATATCCATCTACTAATCAGGAACTTCAATGCCAGAATTGGCAAGGATAGCCACCTTTCTAATCCAGTAGTTGTTGGTCCTCACTGTTACCATGAGGAAACTAACACCATTGGTGAGAGGCTTGTTTCACTCTGTCAAGAGTACCAGCTAAGGCCAGCTCAGGCAAGATTTCCCCAACCAAGCAGTCGTCTATGGACCTGGATGCACCCAAATGGTTCCAAATCCCAGCTGGACCACATCATAGTCAATGGTAAATGGGTGAATTCTCTCCGTAACTGCAGAGCCTACAACACTGTGGAGCTTGATTCTGATCACAGAATACTCAGCATTCGTCTCAAAGCCAGCCTTAGAACATCTAAAGGTAAACCCTGTAGAAGACCAAAGTTTGACTGGAAGAAGCTACAAAATCCTTCTTCAAAACACCTATTTCAGATCGAACTTTCCAATAGGTTTCAGATCCTTCAAGAACTGGACTCATCTGTGTCAATCACTGAACGGTACAACATAATTGAGGAAGCCGTCGAAGCAGCAGCCAAAGAAGTGGTTGGCAAATGCAGCCCCTGTGGAATGCCTAGCTGGGTGTCTGAGAAAACCTTACGGCTGAGACAGGAGCGAGACAAGGCAAAGAAGAAATTCCTCATTGATAGAACCAACCATTCAAGGAATGCATGGCGGAATCTCAATGCAAGGCTGAATGAATTATATAAATCTGACGAACTGGCCAAACTCAACAAACTGATGGATGACTTGAAAGTCGCAGATGAGAAGGGTGAATTTAATACAACGTGGAAAATTAATCACGAAATCTCTGGTCAGGATAGAAGATCTTCCACCAAAGTCAAGAAAAGGTATGGTACAGCCCCATCAAGTGAAAAAGAACTTCTTGATGAGTGGCGGCAATACTTTAGCTCTCTACTCCAACACGATAAAGGTCCACCAACATCTGACCTATATACCCTCTCCTGCTGATCATGACCTTCTCTTTGCCAAGACCCACCACCCCTCGAAGAAACCAAAAAGGCAATTCCAGGGATGAAAAACAACCAGGGCAGCTGGAGTTGCATGCAATAACATCAGAAGCCTCCAAGTGGTGGGGAAGTATGTGCATGGGCATCCACAAGTTGTGCGTTGAAGGTTTCACCACTCTTACACCCCCTGAACAGTGGATCACTAACCTCATCGTTCCTTTGCCTAAGAAGGGAGACCTCAGCTGCATTGAATAATTACAGAGGAATTACCTTGATTTCAGTGGCAGCAAAAGGCTACGACAAATCCTGTTAACAAAATACGAGAGCATGTTGATCCTATCCTAAGATCCACCCAAGCTTGTTTCGCCAGGTAGAAGCTGTGCACAGCAGGTTCACATCCTAAGCAGAATCATGGAGGCTTTTCAGAGTTATCAACTCCCCATGCACTCACCATCACCGTTCATCGATTTTTAACAAAGCCTTTGACTCGATGAACAGAAAGGTCATGTTCTCAGTTTCTTCGGCACTATGGTATCCCAGACAGTTCGGTACGCTATAGGCGTCCTCTACACATTCCAAAGTGCTTGTTATGGTAGATGGGAATATCTCGGAGCCATTCCTCATTTCAACAGGGGTACTGCAGGGAGATGTATTAGCTCCCTTATTTTCATTGTGCTGATAACTACTTGCTGCAAAAGGCAACTAAAGATACAGGATTCCGGATTGATGACAAATCCACGTCAGTCCAGGAGATATTCAGCCAAAGTCTTAAATGATCTAGATTCGCTGACGATATCGCCCTACTGGAGTCTTCAATCCCTAGAGCTCAGTCACAGTTATCAAGAACAGCAGCTGCAGTGAAGAAATTCGGTCTTATCATCAGTGTGCAAAAGACAAGTAACATCACTGGCCACTGCAACCAAAACAAAAAAACCCACTTCCGCTGCTTAACGTTTATGGCGAGTGCATCACATGTCTCCGACTTCATATATCTTGGTTTTATGATGGCTTCCAGTTCTAGACGAAAAGCCCTTGCCTGCCGCATTTTGGAAGTTGGAGCGCTTATGGAGAAGTCCAAGTATACCATCGAAATGAAAGTACGCCTCGTCAACAACAACATGCTGACAGTATTTTGGGTATGGCTGTTGAATCTTGGTGCTGACAAACAAATTTGGAGAGTAAGTGTCAATTTCTTTCCAACATGTTGCTACAGAGCATCGCCCTGAACGTCAAGCGCATATGACCGTGCACCAATGCCAAAAGTCTATGATGTTACAGGTACGGAGCCTCCGATAAACCGAGTAAGACTGGAGGACAGCTTATTTTTTGGTTATTCTAAGGATGCCAGAAGGAGAGAGCCTTGTAATATATGCTTTCTACACACCCCCGCATGGCAGAGGGAAGCCAGGCCGACAGAGAAAATCATATCTCTCCTACATCAAAAGCGCTGGGGGATACCAAACAAACATGTTGCAACCAAAGGGCTATCTCAACTTGGCCAAAAACAGAAGTGCTGGAGAGGAAACTGCAAACCACCCACGAAAAACTATCTGTTAAAATTTAAATTTGTAAAAAATTGATTGCAAAACTAAAATATCAGCAATAAAATGGCCAGAATAAATGGCATGACAGGGGACGGGTGAGAGAGAACTCAAACTTATCCCTTCCCTTTCCCGTAATCGAATCATGAAAAGTAATAAATTGATAGGATTCATCAGAACACAGTGTTAGATTTGAAAATGTACATATTGCTCCCCAGCCTTCCCCTCCCCAAATGAAATTATGTTTATGCCACTGCAGTCTAATAATTTCTTCCAATTCTTTTATTCATCTCCATATTCATGTTGTTTAAGTACTTTGTGTATATATGTCTGTGGCGTTTTTGTTGGGGATTGTATGATGCTATTTATGTTATTGTGTGAATTATTTTAAACTACTATACTACGACAAACATAAAAAGCGTGGTCTCTATACAAAGACTGATCAAATAGATTTCCAGCCCAGTAAATATATGCTAAATGTATACAGACTAGCAAGCCATAAACACAAACTACCATCACAAACAAAACATTAATCAGGAAAAAATAAATTTAAAAAAAACATTTTTGAGGTTTTTTCTTTTTTTAAAACTAAAATATCAGCAATCAGTCATACAGTGGCGTGACAAGCGGAGGGGCAGGGGAGAAAACTCCAAATATTCCCCTTCCTTTTTCCCCGTATAAGATCAGGAAAGTAAATATAACTTAAATAGCAATCACCAGAATACGCAAAATATGTACATTATATGCCGCTCCCCCCCCCCGCAAATTAAAATATCGTGTGTTTACGCCAGTGCAGTCATGAATTTCTGGCCAATATTGGCCTTTTGATCCTTCTCCTCTATTTTTTGTAATTTCATTTAGATTACGGTTAATAAATATAGTTTGTTAATGCATTATCTTGTTGCGCTATGATGTGGAAATACTGCTACTTTAAGTGTGGTCTTATAAGCGCGGTCTTCTGTAATATTTTGCGAACATCGCAACCAATGGCGCCAACCAAGAGACCACACACAAAACCCACACACACATACTCATTAATTACCACTCATCAAACACGTTAATAAAGACATCAATAAGATTTCTATCAGTAATCTTTTAGCTATCCACAAGTCATTGAGTAAATGGCAGTAATAATATGATTGCTGAAGGTATAATAGATGACCAATTCGTAAAACATGTACACAAAACTCCATCCACAATCAATATTAAAATCAAATATAAATTTGTAAAAAACATTGATTTGCAGATTAGTTGCAAGAACTAAATGATCAGCAATAACAATGACAAACATTACAAGGGCGTGACCAGTGAAGGGGCAGGGGGGGGGGGCGGCTGTCAAATGCTCCCCTCCCTTTCCCCGTAATCAGATCAGGAAAAGTAATAAATTGATAGCATTCACAGAAACACCGTGTACAGATTTTGCAAAATGTGCACTTATTATTATATTGCTTGCCCTTGCCTTCCCCTTCCCCCAAATGAAAATATCTGGTTACGCGCCACTACAGCCAGAATCATTTCAGAAGAGACAAACACTGAAAATAGTGTTCATGGAAAACACCATTAAAACGTGGCCTTTTCAACCACCACCTAAGGCCACATTCACGGAGTATATATGAGTATATATTTTATTAACATAAACAGGAAACAATAACAAAAAGGTTTGTTTCATTTTTATATTTCTCTACGGATGGGAGTCTCCTTAAAAGGCATGGCGTGCTTAAATTATACAACTGTATTGATTTATGGCATTACATGTACAATAGTGTTACAGTTGATACAAAAATCTAAATCTTGCACAGGTGTAGAAGTAACTATAATCCGGCGTACTCACAGTCGGGAGACCAACGGAAGGAATAGGGCACTTAATTCAGTTGACTCTTTCACGCACAAACATTAGTTTAACGCTTAATTCCGTTATCGTCTGTGGAGCCCGGGACTATGGCTCCCGCCGGACTATAGTTGCTTACACGGGGTATAAAAAAGAAGATATATCTGCCGGAGCCTAGGCCGGTTTCCAAAAATGACAACGGAATAAAAGCGTGAAACTAATGTTGCGTGAGAGCCAACTGACCGCGTGCCCCATTCTTTAGGCCTACGTATTATCGTTGAGGTGGACTATGAGTCCGGCGGATATAAACACTTTTACCACCTGTTAACGAAACAGAGAAGACTCCGAGGGTCCACCAGGAGGTGTCCAAGCTGGACAGAGTGACAAATTATTGGTTGGAACTCATAATATTACAAAATAGGGAATAGTTTTGACTGTCTCAAAGACTTAGTTATCAAAGTAGGGGAAACACGGTCAATCTCCATTGAATGCAAAGGACATTAACCATCTGTGTCCCCTACGTCGTAAAATAAGCATTTAAGCAGTCAAAAACTATTCCTTATTTTCAATTCCTATTGCTCCACCAACAATTTGCACCATTTTTTTATCCAAATCAGAACAACCTTAAAATTCATCCTGTACAGTGGTCCCCCAAAAAAAACGCAATACTTGTTGGCCAGGTGCCATAAAATTTTGAACAAAAGCATGTGACTACTTTTCTTTGTGTAAGGTAGATGGGCCTGGTAGCCAATATCCATCGTTCGTTCGTGCGTGCAAGTCCAAAAAAATCCACAGTGGAAGGATCCCGTCTTTAAACCAGCTGATAGTTTCATCATCCAGGTATCAAGCCTGGAATTCCTCTTGGCGGACTTGTAGACCTCACAGACAGTCATCTATAATGTGGTTAATGGTTTGTAACTCTCCACAATCGCAGTTGGTGAAAGTTCTACTTCCGATCTTGTGAAGGAAGTTCTTTGTACGACAACGCCAGTTCTGAGTCTGGTGAGGTTGACCCATACTTTCTTATCAAGGTCAAGACTTGGGCTTGCTAGATGGGCTGTCCAAAACTGCTTTAGGTTCAAAGTAGAGGATGACCATTGCTCATACCATCTGTCATTGATCCAGGGAGGATACGATAGGGATACTGTGATGCAGTGTCATGGATTGGGTAGCAAATGATTCCGTGGCTTCTCTGATCCTCAAGGGGGTTGGTGGGGGTATTAGGCTACCAGGTTCATCAACTTTCTTGGCGAGCTTGATTCGTCTGAAGTTCCTCCTAAGGTTTGCAGAGCTAGCCATACAGAATTGGAAGATATTCTACCCGCGTCGCCAAAGGCAACCACTAACAAATCTCATTGAACATTCAGAACGACCTCAATCTTGTGTGAGGGTACCCTGTGACTCCATATGGGCAGCGTATTCAGCAGTGGAGTAGGCCAAGGCAACAGTTGATGTAGTAAGGTGTCAAAAAGTGCACCCCATCCAGTTCCTGCGGGCTTTGATGAGGTTGACACGACTGCGTCTTGGCAGCGACTGGCCGTGGTTGTGTGGATTGAAAGTAAGGCGCGGTCCATTGTGACGACAAGGTACTTCGGTGTTGGTTCATGTGACAGTTTTTCTCCTCTAGAGTGATGTAAGTTCTCTTTTGCGCATCGATTTGCAAGGTGGAAAACAGAGCTGGCGGTCTTGGATTTGCTGAGTTCAAGTGCATCGGTGGAGGAATTGGCTTACAGTGAGTAGGTCGTTCTGCACACGCTTTATAAGGACCCAAAGGAATCAGCAAGCTATTTTTTTTTTTTTTTTTTTTTTTCCAAGTGCCGTGTCGTCTGCGTAGGAGTAGGCGAACTATCTCACTTGGCATTCTGAGAAGTAGAGATGTTGAAGAGGAATGGGTGCAGGGACAAAACCCTGTGGGACACCATATAGAAGTTTTGCGTTTCTATGCGTTGCCCCCATTCGATGTCTCCAGGACGAAAGTTCTGTCTGGATGAGCAGCAATACTATGAACTTGACACGCTTGACATCAGGGACGATTTGATAAGCATGAGGTAGAGACCTCGATGCCAGACTGTATCGTGCGCAGCGGTTAGGTCTATGAAGGACTGCTCCAAACTTGTTCTTATGGAAGGATGTCTCGATGTCTTAACTAGTCTTGCTATTGCCCAGTTGTTGATTTACCTCTTCGAAATCCAGCTTGGGTGCGGGGTAAATTTGCCTCGCCGTATCATTGATCCTGCGAGTATCAGTCGCAAAGCAGCTTATAGATGTGCGATAGGTCTGTAACTCTTAATCTTGGGCTCATTGCTGGTTTCTTGGGCTTCAGGATTGCAATGACCTTTGAAGTCTCCCATCTGGAGGGAATGTTGAGTTCCATGCAAGTAGAAAGGAGAGTTGGAGCCATCGCCCACCACAGCTTCGGGTGCAATATTCTTCAAGAATTCTGTATGGATTGGAGCCCAGGAGCTTTCCCATTCTGGAGAACTTTAATTGATTCGTGATCTCATCGTAGGTGGGTTGGGACATGGGGCTATGGCGGAGGGTTTGTAGAAGATGTTTAATCTCTGCATTAACCGCACGAGAGTGGCTTTGCGCCTGTGGAGTGTGGCTTGCCACTTTCCAGTGTTGACAAGTACTGAAGCGCTGGAGTTTGCAGAGACAGTTTACCCACTGCTAGCTGGACAAGGGGGGGCTTTACCCGCCCGGTGAGCTTCGTGATGGTGTTCCGGCCTTGCGGCTGAGTGGGTTTGCAAGTGATATTGGAATCTCCTCCTCCCATCTTGTGCGTCTCTTTGGCCAAGAGATCCAGTAGCCTGGTTGCCCTTGCTATTCTCTCAGTATCGCCAGTTGGGTATTACAATACACTTGGATAACTCGTCACATCTCGTCCCAACAGGGGGGTAGGGATTCCTTTCTGCCTCTTGGATGGAATGTTTAGCTGCTTGGTGGAGCAGGGAGCAGAAGTCAGAATAAGCATCGTTGATGTTAGATTAAGCCGGGTCTGGCAGCTTGGACGACAGTTCATTGGTGAGTTGTTTGAACTGGACCAGGTGGCTCCTGAAATTCCATCTCTTTTGTAGAGGCTGGAGATCGTGACTTGATGACCAGGATAGGGCAATGACCCAATCTAGGGAGGACCGTTTCTGGAGCAGCGGGATCGGATGTCGCTGGTGAACTGTTGACAGGTCGGGACAGTTCCATGTCCCATGACTGCTTGAAAATAGAAAGTAGGTGGATCCTTACTATCAAAAGCAGTTGGAGGTCTTGGGCTTCAATCTATCCAAGAGCCGCTTTGCCATTCTTGTCAAGTTGGAGTATCCCCATGCTGTTATTTTACAGTGAAATCTTCCGCAGACAAGGAGCTCCGCTCTGAACTGATGGAAGGGAGTTGAGTCTGCCTCAGATGGTGGTGGTATAGATGTTGGTGAAGTTGGTTTCCATTGCTTTCAAATGTAATCCACGTGGATCGGCGAATTAATTGAAGAGACAGGGTTGATATCACTTGTATGCCTTGCTTCACATAGGAAGCGATCCCATGCTTGTTGGGCGGAATGAAGCAAATAAGGTCAAAACCTCGTTGCATCTTCTCTTCAGATACGCAGTGAGTTTCTGGAGGAGGATAATATTCACTCCGTTCTCCCTGGAGAGCGTAAGATGATGTCCACGATTAGCATGTGGTGAGACCCTCAAACGTCAGCTGCAGGATACAGACTTGTGCTTGCCATAAGGAAGTTCCTCTGTTGAGTAAGATCAGCCGCGTAGAATTGAGGGTGGGTCTTCAAGATGTTCACTGTGGTATTTTAAAACACGAGGTTTGGACTTAAGTTGTTGAATCAGTTAGCCACAACAGGTGATGTGACATTAACAGGGCCGCCGCGAGAACGCTTCAACACGACCCCTAATATCCCTGAAAAGTTAATAAAGGTAGAGTCAATATTTTTTAAGATATGACCCCAGAAATCAAGTAACCTGCAGGACCCATTTAACCAAATTGAGGCACTATTAACTGCAAATACGGCACTGTACGTTTGCGCCCAAAACCACCAATATGAATTTCTAAGTCCAACCACCATTAATTCCCCCTTTTTTTTTAAAGACAGCTATTGCAACGATATTAAACATTATGAATGTGTTGTTCCATTGATAATAACAACTAATAAAACCAAGCATTTTAACACCCTTAAATATGGAATTAGGAATGTGATATCAATTAACTCTTCGTATTGTCCAATTAAAAGCATTGGATTAGAGCTAATTATTCAATCATCATTTTTGACGGCACACAAAAGTTCTCTTAAACCTAAATATATATGACAGAATGAATTACTGATATTGTTATTGAATTTTGTGTTGAAAATATAGGTTTACTTTCATAAAGTTTATACATGTAACATTTTTTCATTACCAAGCACATCTCGCCCAACACATTTATCATTTTATTAAGGTGGGAGTTTGTCTATGAGTTAGTCATAGTTTTATATCGTCTTCAAACATATTTGTCAATTAATAAATTGTTTCATTAATGTTTTTCATTAGCATTAGTAATAAGTATGTAAATGCAGTCATTTTGACCCATTAGAAGTTGTCTGCTAAATTTGGGCAGTAAATGTTGATTGCAATCATTATTGTATTTTCCATTCTGTTCTTCATTGGTCCAGTCATGTGGTTACCATGCTTCCTCATTTTTTGTAAATGGGTTTTGCGGGTCTTAAATTGTTGGGGGCAACGCTTCAAAACCACTGACTCTACCTCCATGAACTTCTCAGGCATATTGGCTAACTCCCCATCTTACCTTACAACAACAGGTAAGTAGTCACATGCTTTTGTTCAAATCTAAGTCACCTCCACCAAGTGTTGCATTTTTTTAGGACACACGGTATAACTGAAATTGAACCCTTTTTTATTGATTTTTGCTGTCTTAGCCTTATAATTCTGAAACTTTAGGGTTGGCTGTCTATATTACAAACTATCACTATGAGTGTCTGGAAGAACATTTCTAAATACTATGTCTTCAGCATCTTTTTCCACTCATTGTATAAACCTACTACTTCGCGTCACAACTCGGACCGCTTCCCGTCATTGACACTATATTTACTAACGTCCGTAATCATAATATTACACCAGGTATTCTATACAACGACATAACTGACCATTTCCCAGTATTTCACATTATGAATAACAACATAGACAATAAAAATAGTTCAGCGAATTCTAAAAATAAATATTACACCAAAAGAAAAAGAACTAATGCTACGATCACTTCATTTAAAACTGAATTAAGTCAAACTAATTGGGACGATGTGTTAGATATTACTTCTGCTGATAAATCATATAACATGTTCATAAATAAATTCACTCTCCTTTAT